>JACEII010000041.1:1257384-1268741 GCA_014332785.1 Antheraea mylitta
CACACGCACACGCACACGCACACGCACACGCACACGCACACGCACACACATATTACCATTATTATCCAAAAAACTGTTATTGTTATTGCTTTTACTAAGTTCGAAACATGGGATGAGTAGTTTATCAGTTTCTAATATTTAAATCATGCTGGTCTTTTACAATCTGTGTCTTTGAACAGTTCCTATCTATGTACATGAATATTCAACTCCACTGGAGTCCTCTCTCTACTTTGCCATGTATGATAAAAAACTACTAGGAACACTTAAGATGTTCTTTCCAATAGGTAGGTTGCAGGAATTATGACACTAGTCCGGTGAAGCTGTTACAAACCTTGCTGGGTCAATAGCGTAATCAGTTCGAAAAAAAAAAATAGAATTATGACAGTCCGACCGCAACTGAATACAGTTATATCAGAATAACCGTTTTGTGGTAAATAACATTTATTTATTTTTACAAAAAGGTCTTTGATGATGGTCAATTTTCACGTTACAACTCAGTCAGTAATGCACTCTTGACCTCATAAGAATATAATATATATAATAAATTAATATACGATTTTATAATTATGCGTCATATCTACTTTTCAAAGAACGTTGTTTCAAACAAATAACCTTTGTACGAGTTAGGAAGTTGATGCAATGTCTGAGCTGAGACAACGAAAGCAAACATGCTAGAATATTCTGTATATACCATAGACCGCTTTATGTTTTGTAACCAGCTGTAGTTCGATTCAATAAACAATTCAAAAGAGACTTATAATCTAGGAACATGATTATTATTTAGAGACATTAGCTTCAACTTGGTATAAATGTGTTTTATTGTTTTTTTTTTGTGATTGTCAGAATAACTTAAAAAATACTTGAAAGGTTAAAGTTTGATTTCATTAAATAAACTTTTGCACATATGTTTTAATTACCAATTAATTATTATTTATTTTCAATGTAAAGTGTAGTAAAAAGACATTCAATATTTTTCTAATAGATAGTTTTAGTTATCTGTATCGCTCGTCAAAACTAGACACTAGTTAATATAAAATACTCTATATTTTACAGTTTTTCTTTGATCAAGGCGAAAACGCAAGCCAGCCGGCTTAAAATATAAATTGTTTATGGTTTTATACAACGTATATCGAGGTAGTTCTCATTTCGTGGACCATTTTATAATTTACTTTACATTTAAATAATATAGTCTAGGTATTATTCGTGTATAAGCTATATTTCTGTAAAGTTTTATCCAAATCCGTTCGGTAATTTTCACGTGAAATTCCGCACTCGCAAACTATCTCGTTTATAATATAAGGATCAAATAAAACATAAAGTAAATTTTCAAAAAAAAGTATTAACCGACTTCAATATTAATCAGAGGCATAGAAATAAGGCACTAAAAACCGGAAATAGGTTATCAAATTAACCAAATTTAATGAAACATATGAATATGTGTGCTACCTAGAGATGTATTGGAAGTCGGTGCCAACCGAAAATCATATCATCTACATCTAGGTACAAAGGCACCGACTTCCAATGCATCTCCTGGTAGCACACATATTCATATGTTTCATTACATTTGGTTAATTTGATAACCTATTTATTTTCCGGTTTTTAGTGCCTTATTTCTATGCCTCTGATTAATATTGAAGTCGGTTAATACTTTTTTTTGAAAATTTACTTTATTTCTCCATTTTTAGTGAACATAATTTTTTTTTTCTAAAACATGCGGGTCACCTGATTGTAAGTGATCACCGTCGCCCATGGATACCTGCAACACGAGAGGAATCACAGATGCGTTGCCGGCCCTTAAGAAAGGAGTAGGCTTGTTTCTTGAAAGTTGTGTTACTTTGTCACGGATCCCATAATCAGAACCTAACCAAACTCTCATCAAACTACCCTTGAAGAACACCCTTTACAATAAAAAAGGAATCATCGAAATCGGTTGGCATGATATTGAGTTATTCGTCTATTTGTCGTATACACACCAAATGCAAATTTAACACTTATACGGTTTTGCACTGGATGCCGTTGACAGAACCGGACCAAAAAATGGGACCACACGGGAAGCACTAGCTTTCAAATAAAAAAAGAATCATCCAAATCGGTGCAGCCAGTCCAGAGTTATGAGGTAACAAACATAAAAAAAAAAAAAAAAAAAAAAAAAAATACAGTCGAATTGATAACCTCCTCCTTTTTTTGAAGTCGGTTAAAAATTGATTCTCTTATGCGACTTGTTATAGATTGTTTTACAAATACTCACGATTAATAATAGTCAATCTCAAATTGATATAGCAAATCTGTACCCCTCCGTCTTTAGAAATACCTAGACATATCATAAAAACCAACGATTTCTTATTTATATCTGACCTTCACCGAATAATATATTCTAAGTCTGCTATAAATTAGTATTGTACGTATTTTGACTGTCGCGTGTGATTTACCTTTATTTTTAATAGACTTCAAGAAAGAAGGGTCTGTATTGGACCTGTATATAAATATATAGAAATCCAGTATCTTCATGTACACCGAAACTCTCAACTGATCTTCATGATAGTTGGCATTTATGTATAATTTGGTTCAACTTGAGAGATAGAATAATTTATATTTCGATTATGGGTCGAAATATTTTTAATTATAAATAAGTGATTGTCATTGTTGATTATTGTTATTAATTGTTAGTTTCATCAGTGTCGAATAGATGGCGTTTTAAATTAGTTTGTTGATAGAAAACTCTTGGACGGACTGTTATAAATCATATCATAGGTAACGCCACGTCTTAATTTTGAATAATTCAACTAGTAATCACTGAACTACAGTAATGCATGACCGGGTCAGCTAGTATATATGCAGGTTTCCTTGTCCGCGATTTTCTCAGATACTACTGATCCGATTTAGATGGGGTTTTTCATTGTTGGATGCTTATTTTTACAGAAGAATATTTTAGGGTATAAAACATTAGAATATGATTTAATTGATTTACCTTAGAGTCTGCGCAAATTTGAATTTTGTGCCAGTCGTAATATCTGAAATACTCTTTAATAAATAAATGAGTTTTGTATTTTATATAAAGATATACAAATTTGGCACTTACTTTAAAATATATACAGATTTTTTTGTCTAAATTTAAAAAAAGGGTAAGTAAAATATTATACATTATTTCAATTTGTATTAATTTAGTATATATTTTATTTTTTTGGTAGTTGATAAACGAAATTAAGTGAATTTGTAATGCAAAAAATATATGAATATTAAAAGACATGTACTGATATTGGAAAGTAGTAAAGGAAAACATTTCCTGCCAACCCTACATAAGTAGAAACAGGAAAACATTCCCTGCCAACCCTACATAAGTAGAAACATAACTGCAGAGGGTTGAAACATGAAAAAAAAATCTCTTTTCATGTGAATACACTAAAATCATACTTTGAACAGTCGACAATAAGAACGTATGCCCTCTTTATACTTAATATCTACCAAAATAGGTTATTATCGTGCAGCGAATAACCACATATTTCCTTGGCCGTGTTCAATTTATAAATAGGTCACTAGAATACACTGTATTCAAATTTGGTCACCACATTTACATCTATAGGTAAAAATATAGCAAGCCGGTGTGACTCATCTGAGCTTAAAAAATAATCCCGTGCTACAAACCGTTATAGACAAATCTTTTAAGTATAATGCTCGAGATTACCATGAGAAGCATGATTAGTATACTATAAATAGCTATTGGATTCAACAATATTTACGAGATGAATAAAAATATGTAAAAAGAACATAGACTATATATATTCCTCTTTTTCATTTGAATGTGAATATTCAATCCTTACACATAATCTATATGCATTTCGTTTTTCGGTAACAGCCCAATCCGAGGTGTGCCGTGCACCTTTGAACATGTTACCTGAATAATATAAAAATAAGCGCTCGCCTTAGTAGTCCGCTGAAGCTGTAAAGGCGTTGCAAAACCATTAGCGTAGTCAGTTCGAAAAAAAAAGCATTTCGTCCTTTTCCTTCTGCGTTCTTTCTCTACTACTACATCTACATATAAATAATAATCATCTATATATATTTCATGGCATGTCCATACTGTGCTAAGCAATTACTTCTCATTTACTTCGGCACTGTTGTTACTTTTATACTTTCTTTAATATACTGATTCCTAATCTTATCCAATTTATTTACACTACACGTCCACCTTTAAGATTTGTATTTCTGCCACAAGTAATCTTTTCTCATTCGTCTCTTTCGTAGCCCGGCACTCGGATCCATATGAAGCGATTGCTTACTGAAGTTTTACACACTTTTTTAAATCTAGTATAACAACAGATATGGAAGTACAAAGTAAAAAAAAAAGAAGAGGGCATCGATTGTACGTGAATTTTACCTACACGATATTGTAATGTATGACGACAATGAATAAAAACATATCAAATTTAAAGTATTTTTTGCTATGTAACACAAAGCAATGATACTTAAAAGAACTGTTAAGAAACAGACAAAAAAACTACTGATGTCTGTTTGTATATGTGATAAAAAATGGGCATAACAAAAATAGAACCAACAGGTTTGCAAAGGTCATCACAGTCTGTACTTCTGAAGAGCGTGCGAGAATTTTACCCAGTATTACAAGTGCAAAGATTATCGTTATTTATTCTTTAAGATAACTTTTTAATATAATAACTTTGTAGCTTTTTATTACAGAGAAGACGAGAAGAAGGGAAGATCCTGTAACTGCTGGTGAATCTAGTTCGTCTTGGCGCAATCGTTCCGTATGTCGACTTATTCGTATTGACGGAGACGTTGCTTCGAATCTCACCGTTTACCCCATTTTGTATTTTTAGTCCGGTGAAGCTGTTAAGACCTTGCTGTATCAATAGCGTAGTCAGTTCGAAAAAACTGCTGGTGACTGCAATGCGATTCAACAGCAACTATGACCACTGAGAGATATACAATCCATCGGCAGTTGTCCTGCAAACCTTTCGCCAACTGAATACAAATTAGTTCCTGAAACGTGACAAACAGTCTCTAAGAGGTGTTTATTACTAATTATATAGAGGCCAAGATAGCGGTGAAGGAAAGCATCATGATAACTGCACCGTGGTACGATTTGTTCTGAGTTCGATGTAATAGGCTGCCGTTGCGAATTCTATGTTCCTTGTATCTATACTCGTAAGTCATGTACTGTATGGACTATGGAGTCAGTTATTTAACGGTAACCGTCTAGCAAACGTGTCTTTTTATTTAACACATCGGACCTACCATATCTCAACGAAGTATTAAATACCACTACCATCCTTCAAATGAAAATTATTAATATGTGTATCCCTGCAGCCGCACTGGACAGGTAATCTCCCTCTGTAGGTTTAACTTGTTCACATTCTTGAATTACATCGTTATTCAAACGATAAAACCTCAAAAAAATAATAAAAGTATAAAAGAGTACACATTATTGATTTTAACTTACAAGCGAAACGACAAATGAACATATAGTACGACAGATTTACTAATATAGTTGATAGGTATTTGCACTAAAACAGCAGACCAAAACCATAAAGTGATCAACAAGAATAAGTATTGAGAATGACTGCGACAATCTGTCCAATAAAATCTTTCAACTAATTGGGTACAATAAATATAAAATGTAAAATAAAATACCTGACACACTATAAGAAGCTTATTTGGATGCTGCAAATAAATAGTAAACAAAACTTAAAGTGGATTTATATAACGTGGTAAAACATAACAAAAAGGAAGAGAACGATAAAGTGAACAGAGACGACAAAACGCATTATCTTTATAAATATTTAATTAAACAATATCTAGAGACATTGGATGTTGTTGCAAAGTCTTGTAATCTACTTACCGCTAAACTACTTTCAACAATATTGTCTTCTCGAATTAATGTAAAAAATAAATTAAACTTTTCTTGCAAAATTCTGTAATTAGACTTTTAAAATTTCGTAATAAAAACTAAGACGTAAACTGAACTTTGAAACGACGAGCGTGATGTCAGTTTCGAATTACGTTCTTAGATTAGCTACAGTTTAAGGTCGAGTTACTAAAAAATAAACAATAAAGTATCCATTGCAATTTTCCAGGAATGCATTAATCGCAAAATGTCTTACGTAAACATATTAAAAACAAGGTGGACTTCAAATATATTGCTATTAATTAATAATACAGTTAGGAATTCTTCAAGAGGGCAGTTAAAATGGTCTAAAAGTTTGTAACGTATTTGTGATATCTCTGGTGTTACAAACGTCCAAATCTGTCGTGATCGCTTACTATCGGACAGCCCGCATGCTTGTTTTCCACTATAGCAGTATAAAAAAGTACCTCTCATTTTTACTAATAATTTTACAAGTAAAAAAGTCTGTAAGGATGAATGGATGTTTTTGACTTTATCAAAAAAAAAAGTACTGAACCGATTTTTATGAAACTTTGCATTAATATCGCTTGTACATTGATGTAACACGTACGTTATAATTTGTAGAGACATTGTTTAAAAGAGTTGTCTCAGCGTACGTTGCATATCCGTTAGTGTTATACATACATAATTTATAGGCCGTGTAGGATCAGTTTTATTATTTATTATGATAAATTTTTATATAGATTCTAGCGGGCCTGGTAGACATTTTCCCGCCCTGATAATAAAAAAAACCTCGAGGAATTATATACCTAAAAGTTCCTCAAAACTCACTTTATGTACTAGTGTAAACCGCATGAAAATCCTTTCAGTAATTTTTGAGTTTATCACGAACAGAGAGACAGGCGTGGCAGAGGACTTTGTCTTATACTATGTAATGATAAGGCAGAGGAAGTCGCAGCGGTTTCTAATAGTAGTATCCATAATAAAGGACAGTTCCTAATATTTTTGTAATATTGTCAAGACATCATATGTATGTCAAGGATGCATATCTGGAGCTTACATTTCTCATTGATAACAGTAAAACATAAATAGATACATCGTATGGTAAAAGCCGACCTATTGAAAACTCAATATTCAGTTATATGCATATACATTTCTAAAAGAGTTCTAATGGATTTTTATACTACTATGCGAAAAATTTTAACGCGGTCAAAGAAAAGAATAAACAACAAGGAAACTATGCGTGAATAATCATGACTGTAAATTATAATGACTTTAGGTAGTAGTTTATTTTCCACCATCTTTATATCTTTTCTTTCTGATAACATTTTGTTTATAGAGACAGATCAAACACGATAACTATTTTTTTTCGCGTTGACTACGCTATTGACCTAGCAAGGTTCAGCTTCACCGAACTACACCAACCACGATAAGATATTAGATCTATATGATTTTGTCGAGGCTAAATCTACGAAACGTTTTTACCGATTTTAACGAGACTTCTTTAAGAGACCTATTGCAGGGTCATAGGCCTCTTCCCGAAAGTAAAATATGGGTATAATCACCACGCCAGCACACGACGTATTAGCTATTGAAGTCTAAGAAGTCCACAGTTCTACATTTTCCCACATAGAGTAGTACTACAAGAGAATTTCACAAGTTCAACGTGTGTTCAAGATGTTTTGATGTTATCAGTCAATAGTGTTGCCGATTTAAATTAGTAAAAATGTACGCGAATTCCAAAAAATTCATACCTGCAGACATTGGGTTGATATTCCAATGGTAAAACTACTAGACTTGCTTAAACCCCCACTTGCTTAGAACTACTTGTGTTTTTCATAGCTACAAGAATGTTCTTGTCTCGACTATATATAATTACGCATATTCATAAAAGCGAAGCAGTAATGATAAAATTTAACAAAGGTAACTAAAACCTATATAAAACTATATGGACAGCTTCGTAATTCGTAATAATGCATCCTGTAATAAAATTTAAACACAGTAGTAAAACCTGTTTGTTGAGTCACCTCACAGATCTGTAATCTTCTCGGAAAAATCGTTACTGTATATTTAAACCAAACTACTGAAGAAACTTCAACTAATGATGTTCAGATTTAAATTACTCCTATAATAACTTACGGTCCAGCGATAATAGCTTATGAATTTTATTTTTAGCACGTTTTAACTATGGCCCAGTTCACGAAGCCAATCTCCGAGTAAACATAACTGTTATCCATTTATTTGCATTTTCATTTCGCAGTAAACAGTGAATAACAATTGACTGACGAACTATTTTTACTCTAGATTTAGACAAATTCTATTTTAGGCACATGTTCTATATCTGCTTTAAATTTGTTTTAGTTAACTTGCAATAAGCAATGTAAAATGTTTTCAACATTTTTCCCGAAGAAAACTGGCAATATTTTAGCGGTTCTTTGGACAAAAACAAAACATATATACATATATAATATTATTTTTGATCTGTTTACCTATCATTAATCTAAGTATATGTATAAGTATTAATATATATATATACATATATATAGCAATCCTGATGGAAATTACAATGCAAAAAGCGAAGTGAACGGATGTGTACAAGTAGTCATATAAGTGTCTCGTTAGAAGGCATTGCGTGAATAACATTTCTGGCTTGGACTCGTGTAATTATGATTGTAGAAACTACGCAACTTAAAAACAGACAGATACTGTCTTATTATGTTAAATGACTTTGTTTAAGTTAATCTATTGCTCGATTTATATTATTGTGTTTTTAAAACCAAAAGTATTTACAGAATTTTAAATCTTGTGCTAGTTGACACTACTGATGAACCATATTCGAACACAAAACAGTAGTTTTTGCCGTGCTCTATTTAGTGCAGTCGGTAAATTGCATTACCATATCAATCATTTCAACTCTGTCCTCAGTAGTATGCTATCAGTGGCTGATCTCAGATAACACTATCAAGGCATAGTGACACTAATGATTTAAGTATTACCACTTTATATAATAAAACTATATCACTAGTTCAAATAGATGTACCATAATTCGGAAATCTTATGTAACTTTTATGTCTAGTCACGGAATATCCATCAACGTGGATGATTGCAAAGAGAAAAATATTCTGACTGATGAACGCTCTTAGATTAATAGGTAAAACAGATCAAAAACAACAGTGACCAACAATGAGATTGCAATACCGGATATAATAAAGGAAAACTTTATTTGTCTAACATACAAAATATAAGACTGCAGGTACATAAGAAAAGATAGAGAATAAAATAAATAAACAGAAATGAAACAAGTAAATAATAAGTAACGTTTTGTGACGTGCGAATATTAATAGCTACAAAGAAACATTAATACCATAACTGGGTCTTTACACCAACCTATTGGTTAAAGATGAGGCTATATTTATAAAGAATAGCACAATCTCACAATTCACAAAAATCATACAAACTATGAAGACTTATGAAACTGTAAAACTGTGTCAAGCAACAAGAAACTAAGATCAAAAAATAAACTGCAAAAACTTAAGGCAAATTAGTTACGTGGGAAGAGGGCTAATTGCTTTCAGTGTCGAAGGTCACGGGTGTAATAATTTCTGAAAAGTTTCTTAGAATTATTACGCTCTTTTACCAAGAACTTGGGAAGATTAGTTCTAGCTTTATGATATCACGAATTTAAACGAATATCGGAAAGCCATATAGCGATGGTTCGAAGTAGAAAGCAAATACGTAGAGGTTCTCCTTGAAAATTTGGACTGACATTCTATCCAAACAAAGTTCGTATACAAATAGATTAGTCTATATTTTTTATGACACCAAATAACTGCTTGATCACGGAAGGCCACGTGCCGCTGATAGCACTGACTTCTATCATGGTTTCGATGTGTTCTCTCAATTCCGTCGGGTTTAATTCGATACAAAATCATTCTTTATTCCTTCGTTTTTCATACAACTGTGGATCGAAAAATAGCAGATGGAATAGGGATTCGGAGGTACTTTATAATCACTAGGAAGTTCATCAGATACATGTATGTTTATAAGTATACTTCCGCGATTTTATAGGCATCACCTTGGGTTAATGACTTGCCGAATAAATGTCAACGTACGGTTATGCTACTTGGTTCCGTACAAGATCGTTCAATAACATTTTTTGAATGAATGTACTTTAACGGTTAACCAATTTTCTGCTTCACAAAATGAACATAAAAGATCTTGCATAACAATTGACTAACAACACAGACGATAAAATTAAAATATTAAACGCCTAATTGATTGAGTAGTTTATATTACGTTATATATAAGTTAAATGACATAAATAAATATTATAATTGTTGGTTTTGAATTATAGTTCACGGGACCATCATAGCAACGCCTTCCTCAATACGTGTACAATATGAAGCCGTATAGCTAATTAATATTCATTTAGTCAATGACGTACATAGAACATTACAATAATATATGGACTAAGAATTAGCATATGGCCTATTGAAGGTGAACACTGCATTTCTTCATTGTGTTGCTCCCCAATTATGTATTTCACAAAACGAGAGCAAAATGACTAAATATGGGTTTAGAAGGAAAATTCTGATTTTCTAGAAGGCTGAAAATGAGAAATATATATTTATATATGAGACTTTATACTGGGGCGTCGATACGAAATAGAACCGAATTTCAAATTAGGGCAATTTTATTTCATGTCACGAAATAAAACAATCAATTTAAACTGTTTTCCTTTCACTCTAGGTGTTCATTTGCAATGTATTATTTTTATAATAAATTTACTTTATTTTTCTTTTCTTTAGTAATTTTTGACAAACTTTAGTGATTGATCAAAGAATTTAGAAACAGTTTTTTTTTTTATTTCTTCGTATAGAAGAGACGAAGCCTTTATTTCCAAACCTGTAGTCCGGGCAAATTGTGAAGGCCCGTCAAGCCGCCTTAACGTAGTCAGAAAGAAAAAAAAATTTAGTCCTAGTCATACTTCGCGTTTATTTTTTTTCGAATTGACTACTCTATTGACCCAGCAAGGTCTTAACAGCCTTACCGGAATACGGCATACTTCGCGATGTTTATATCGACTTATCTACAATACACGTACACGCTTTGTCAAAAAAAAAACTCCAAAAAATATCAAAACTTGAATGATAATTTTGTAATTAATAATTTTTTCGAATTTTGTCTATTCGAAAGCCACTAGTATATATAAAATGATTTTACTATATTTAACACGACACCCTTTGACCAATCAGCATGAGTATTATGAGACACCTAATCTATCCTTTAAAACATATTGATCTATGTTCATCAATACAGTGCCGTGGAAAAGTAAAGACAATCATAAGAATGTAGGAACTTTAATAACCATTGTTACTGGGCATGTATGGTGAAAGAAACGATGAAACCTTATACAAATAAAATGTATACTTCAACATAAATAAATATATTGTAACAACCGGAAGCACATCTATCGCGCCACGGTACTGCCGCCGGA
>JACEII010000041.1:1268751-1287056 GCA_014332785.1 Antheraea mylitta
ATGTACTTATGTACAAAGTGACCTTTAATTCTACGCGTTCTTACAATATAATTAATTTGTTTTCACAGGTGCTCTTTCAGCACTTACCCGACGTACATTTACATTACATTTCAAAATAAGCTAATCTCAATGAGCCCTTCTAATATTTTAAGTTATTTCAAGATCTACAAATTTTGTCCATGTAAATATGAAGAGCATAAAAAACTAGAAATCTTATGGATAGCAAAATTGAAAGTGTTCTCGGTTTATATAAACTACATTTTTTTTTCGGAATTCGCATACATTTACTAATTAAAATTCGTAACACTATCGACTGACGGTGAAGAAAAACATCGTGAGGAAACCTGAACCTGAGAAATGTTCTTGTGGGATATGTGGGAAAAATATAGAACTGTGGATTTCTCTGAGTTTGAAATCGCCAATAGGTCGTGAGCTGACGTGGTGATTACGCCCATACCTTCCGTCGGGAAGAAGTCTATGGCCCTGCAGTGGGTCTCTTACAGGCTGATGATGACAAATCTTAAAAAACTAAACATGTTATATGTACAATTAAAATTAGATGAAACTCATTTTAAAATATAATGACACATACAGGATTTAAAGTTGTTAATTTTTAAGAATTGCTAGGGAAAGAAAGGTTACGGTAAATACACTATATAGATCGATTATTAAGCGAGCCTTGCGACAACAAGAAGCCAAATGCCGCGTTTAATAATTTATAAGTTTATGCATAATATATAGATCTACTATGACTGAAAAGAGAGCCTATATTAAGCGTTCTTACATGAGTACATGTCCAAGATATTATAAATTCTGTACGTCACTGATTAAACAAAAAAGTACCACAAATAGAAAAATGAAATCGTTTTCTTTTTCATACTAACGGACCCAGCGGACATTGTCCCGTCCTAATAATAATGGTATATATATATATAATGGTTAATTTTTTTTAGGTAATAGTGATAGTTTTTATAACAAAATCCCAAAGCATGTTACCAATTTGACGGATAGTGAGTTCAAGAACCATATCAAGCGGGTTTTAATATCTAAAGGCTTTCATAGGATGGATCATTATGTGAACGATTGTGACGTCTGGAAATGATGCTCCTCTCTTTGCATCCATTAAAAACGTAACTATTTATGTTTTGTAAAAATATGTATCAGATTGACCAGATCGAGTTTCTTGCCGGTTCTTCTCGAAGACTGGGTTGTTTTCCGAATCGGTGGTAGCATTGACACTCATAAGCGCCTTCTCAGGGCCTAAACTGAATAAAGGATATTTTGATTTTGAATGATAACCTAACCTACCTCATGGATCACTTTATCCACTGGTGAAAACCGCATGAAAACCCCTTCAATAGTTTTTGAGTTTATTTAGAACAGACGGACAGACAGACGTGAAAGAGGACTTTATTTTATAGTATATAGTGATTGATTCATTTCGTTTTATTTCATATTGTAATTTAAAGCGTACAAAGCCGCGAGCGAATTCTATCTTTGTTTAGAAATTTGTCGTTTACTCGAAGCTTTAATTATATTTTTTGAGTCGTCATACAGTTATAAATGCGATAGTTAAATAGTTTGTTGTTAAAATGTTGTACTGTTAAGATCATTGTTCTAGTTTGGGACTAATTCTCTTACATATTACGTTTTTCGCGACATTAACTATCGATATTTTGGTTCTTTCAATAACAATAATTATTGCTTATGTAATATCGTTTCAAGCACTTCACTTTTCCATTTCGAGCACTCGAGGCACTCCAGGCCCTTCAGTTTTTCGTTTCAAGTATCTACTACACTTTCGTATTTCGTGTATTATTAACGCTTTCAATATAGGTTCCGTATATAAATGAATGTAAACATAGTATCCTGTTATTCCTTGTTATAGAAAAGTTATTGTGATAAGAAGTTATGATAGCTCAGTGCTCGTGTTTGTGGACATCGTGTCGATCGACGTGAGTTCAAATCCTTCACAGTGGCTGAGATGATGGTGAAAGAAAACGTAATAATGATGCTGTGGAATGGTGATAAGTTTTTTTTCTAAAGTAAATTAACTTTTTAGTTACCATACTATATCGCCAAGCAATTATGCATATATTCCGGGGCCTAAAGTTTAGAGCCAGTTCTCCTCAAAGATTAGTTTGTTACCATAAAAATGTTCTCTATTTACTTTGTCACGCAGATTTAACGCTATCGATTTAATTATTTATTTAAGGTCATCAGCTAAAAAATTACCAAAAAATCAAATAATATTAACAAAAAACATGTAATAATTATAAGTTTATATCTAAAGTGTTCTGCTCAGTCTACACCTAACACTTGCTAAATAATAACTGATAATTATAATGGAATTGTACTTCAAACTAATCTTATCATTTGCAGGTAACAGTACTAGAGAATTGGCCATATATTAAAATTTATCTCGCCTACAATACATATATCTGCCGACGAGTTCAAATACTGTAAGTACCTACTAAAATTGACCGTATAACAATTGCAATCTTAGTTATATAGTCATTATATTCGTACAATTGCAAATAATCTTGTAAGTTTAGTTAAATAATTGTAAATTTCGATTGTGAAGATGGAAAATTACACTACACTTTTACGCAAAAACTACTCAAAGGATTTTGGTAAAACTTCACAGTCATATAGTTTATACATCAGAATAAGTTATAAGCTACATTTCATAACAACTTAAATTGGCCGAAATTCAACGATAAATATCAAGTAAGAAAAAATCGTACCGTCTAATAGCTAACAGGCATGCGCCTGAGCCTGAGAAATCGTTACTTACACGGACATAAAGCAAAGTCGCGCGCGACTACTAGTCAAATGTAGATAGAAATAATGAAAAGTTATTTAAGTAGTTATACAATATACATACAACTTAAAATTGAATAATTAAAGAAATAAGAATGATAAAGAAAGATAAAGATGGAATATAAAAAAAAAAAAACAAAAGTTCAAAATATCGTACAGGCCCAATATGGAAATCACTGATCTCGTGTCAACATCATATACATAAAAGTTAACACTTAGTAATTAAATATTATATGAAGAAACTCAAGAATAGGAGTATATAAATTAAATAATCCGAATTTCATGTGTAATTAATGTGCCCGAGTTCGTATATATGCTAAAAGAGGTAATTCCTACATTACCTACTTCGGTTTATATTTTACAATTTAGCGAAATATAATAATTCCCATTCGAAAGATGAAAACCGCAATCCTACCTTCGAAAGAATATAACTAAACTTTAGTTTGAATAGAACTTTAAATTTCTAATCAACAATGCCAAGATTCGTTTATAAAAACAGTATGCACATTTATACGGTTCAGTGTCATTTTACTATTTGAGAAGTAAAATGGTTTTATAGTTTATGAATTTGAAAATATTCATTCAAACAATAGATAAACCGTCTGTGGTGAGAACTATTTACACAAGAATTTAATTGTTCATTCAGTGATAATACTGAAAAATTCTTATTTTGTTGTAGTAACAACGTATTTTATTGTTATGCGGACTAATAAAAAACATCGCCAACCTTTTTATGAGTTATAATAACCTTTCAAATTTCTCTAGTTTATCCCTTGTTCTCTTTATGTAACAATCAATATATTTGTCGTCGCAATTCACACAAGAAAACAGAAAAAAAAACAGTTACACGTCTTATTTGAAACAAAAGCCTTGTGTTAAAATTTTCATGCTATTGTTCGACGAATACAGAATATGTACATTACCTGGTTACAAATACACCATCTATCCAAACATAAATATTGTCACACATAAATCCACGCACTGTAAAATGTTAGCGTTGAAAAAATTGGTACGCACTAAATATGGCTGTTATTTGTGTATTTATTTATAATTACTGGCAATACGGGTAGAATTTGATAATGCTAGTGTGCTACTGAGACTGGCGGAGTTACTGAATGTGAATCATCGGCTTCACGCCAACGAACTCACCTTACCGTATGTACCTACTGAGTTTTGCACTTCTGTATAACGTTGAACCGAACAAAGACGATGTTGCCCGAATCGTTATAGTCGGGGTTACCAACTGTAGATTTATGTCGACAATGTGCTTTATTTATTTTTACTTATTATTTATTTTAGCCACTTTAGGCAGTTCTTGCAGTACGGTAGGTAAAAAACTTTGTACTAATAAATGCTTTACGTGTTATCGTTGCTATAGTAACCGTTAATATGGTAATATGGTAAGTATGCATTTTTTAATGATTGTATCAATTTATGAAAATTGTTGAAAACAGTAAAAAGTTTTGAAATAAAATTATTATAGTTACTGTGTGAAGTATAGCTAAATATGCAGTCCGCAAGATGTTTTCATTTTGCTTGAGTAACAGGTTTTCTGGTTTAAAATAGTGACGCTTGATAATGAACATTTAAATAGCAGTTACATACATTTGATGTCATGTTTTCCGTCAAAAAAATTAATTTAGCTCTACCTAATATTTTGTTTTAAATTTTACCCTGTTGTTTTTTCATTGCACCTTGCAACACTAGGTACAGCTGTTCAATGTTTGTGAACCCGACACATTGCCAATCGATTGATTGTCAATTTTCAACTAGTGACGTAAGATATACGTACTTTTTACATATATGCACATTTATCAAAATTCCATCAATACATAGTAAATTAAAAATGATAATATTCTACAGTAATTTTTATGGCCAAGGACTGACTCTCCTAAAATAATTCTATATATATGTTAAATAAAATGTAAAGAACTCTTATCAGTAACAATAAGGTATAAGAAATTCTGATTGTGATCAATCTGATTCGCTTTTTATCTTTTATATCAGACTAGGTTGAGTTACTCAACTTGGGTACGAGCTGAGTACACGAGACACAAGCGAGAGGTTTGCGAGTGCTTTTCAGGTGCACGCGTACCGGCATAGAGCGAGATAAGTCTGTACTGCTTTACCATTGATTTCGGTCGTTGCGACAGTCTCTTTCTGACGCAATGCTTTCTCTTTCTGGCGGGCCGAACGCGCACTGCGGATATAACGTACGACCACAGTATAAGAGTTCTTTAGTATTCTAATTTGTAAAAAAAAACTTGATTTTCAATAAATACTTGTTTATAATTATTCAGTGATATAAATGTTTATTATTTTCTAAATTTAGACATTTAGTATACACAATTTCCGACATCTAGCATATACCTATTTTACTACTAACATTTTGTTTGACAATTTATTTTTATTTTATTTGTAATACGTTAGTGTCAGCGCAAGTTTGATGATAATGATTTATGATAGTTGCCATTTGCTTATCGCTAGATTATAAACTATTAGGATATGATATGTAGCACAAAAAAAACTTGAGCCGTCACGGGACGCCAGGCAGATGTGAACCATAGAAAGTTTTGATGTGAGATGTCTATAGGCGCGGATAAACCTGATTGTTGGCGTGGCAACGACATGACGATGGCATGCGTAAGCGACTTTGCGCAATCTCTGATGCCGCTCTGAGCTTGCATAGCGTATATTGAGAATTTGAAGTTCGTTCGATTCGAAAATTTTCAATGTTTCACATCTGCCAGACGTCCCGTGACGGTTCAATTTATATTTTAGTAGATTAGAACACAGGTTACTCTCACTTGTGTAACGTAGTAAACAACGCTGTATACACTATTATATAGGTATGCGAGCTCAGTGCGGCAAGAGAGATTGCGCATAGCATTGCGTCACCACGTCTCAGACATTCGCCTGTATCGGCACGTCACCATTCAGGTACCCTCACCTATAAATGATTTTTTTTTCTTTATTTTTAGCAATCAATCATTTAGATTATTACTGCCATTGTCACGTAGTCAATAACATTACAAGCATCGTGCAATCACTTCAATAATAAGCGTCGTGTCAGTCAATATTCTAACGAGATGGTGGATCCCTTGTTAGAACCCTCCAGGGAGTTTTTGTGGCATCTCAAAATTCCATGCTCCGTGGTATTATTTTCCATTCACTTCACTTATGCACAATAAACTAACTATATTACGCAAAATACCACCAAATTTACAAAATATAGAGTCTAATAACACAAGATTATGAATAAAATATAAAATCCACTACATCACAGACTGAGATCCCGCCAAAAACTCCCCTATAAATGTTTCACATCAATAAGTAAGTATAAATATAATATTCATTAGCACATTGCAGTGGCTTTGATGACTAAAGAGAACTATGAGGTATCACGACGCCGTTTACAAATACACTGTGACATAACCAAAAAATAACTGCCCTATTTTGGTAGTAGTTTTCGAGCGCATTTAGGGGGCTGTTTTGTTCCACCCGAAATAGACTTCCATTGAGTATTCCCGAATGCAACGTATCGATTACGGGGAATACGACGATTGGTAGTGTCTGGAAACGGTGAATCGATAACTTCGATTGAACGGAAGATGCCTGATTTGAAGGACATAAAAGTGTTTAATATGCTTTCGTTTTGTCTTTTTTACCTTCATCAACGTTAGAATAAACATTGTGTGGTTTTATGAAGCCACGATGTAAGTGAAACTTGGGTTGTAGGTACTTAACTGAAAGTTTAGGAAAAATTAATCGATTTAAGGTATTAAAATCATTAAAATCGCATCTTTAATCTTAAGTTAATAATTAGAAAATGGGAATTATAATGGGAAATCAATAGTAGACAAGATATCCAGCTAAACATTTTAATTTCAAACTGTGTGTTACAGCAGGGAATATATGTATAATAAACAGAATCATTTAGATGATAGATGCGTATTAAGAACTGAACATAATATTTATTTAAATAATTTTGAACTGAGCTACGGGCGCCGCAATATTTTCCTTGGCTGCTCTGTCGAACGCCTTTCACTTTACCCCTACTCCACGGCGTTGTAATGCGACATGCGAATAGATAAACGAAAAAATGTGATGGAAAAAAAAAACACTTTAGTAATATTCAGTATCCGATTGGTCGTGTGCGCTTCCTCTGTACTATTACATACATATTGTGTTAATATAAGTAGATTAGATAATTTAAAAATAATAAGATTCAACAATATTTAAGTACAATTTAATATTTATGTTTCTTTTTTTATTGTAGCACGGCAAAATGACTGCACTATGCCTGATGGTAAGCACAGTACAATCCAAAAACAATACGACCACCGAGTGACACATTATGCATCGCCGGTCGCCAATATCATGCAGGCCTGCAAAAAGCTGGATATGCACAGGCTGATCCCGAAACACGACAGAAGTGAATCACTATTAGGGGTTTTTCGCCATATACATGGTGGTTGCGACCCAGTCAGGCTGTAAAACCCTACCACCCCGCAGATTTATGTGTGTTTATGTGTAGAAAATATAGATTAGTATCTTTTCTATTGATCATAATCTTTGCGTTGTTAATGTCTGATGTAACAGGCTAGCTCGCGCAACGCAGATCACCGATTCGTGGTATGGGTTCCGTGATCAAATCGCCAGAATTCCGCGAGAGCTCTAATCTATAATAGTATGGTTGAATGATTAATATTATTAAGTACTTTTACTTTAAAAATAGGATACTTTTTAATAAATATTATTGTTTTTATTTCAAACTGCACCCATTTTAATCTGTGTCCATTGAATTAACATCTGTATAAAATAAATGAATATTGTTAAGTATTCCATTGCTTTGAAATGTTAAGATCAGCTACCACAACTTTTTTTTGCAACATTAACATCTGTAATAGTATATTAATTTATTGGCTGTTAAAATAGTAAATATATTTTTCACCATTATATGATTAGGTATATGCAAACAGTTTTATTTCCCATTCCTCTTGTCTATTATTTGTGATCTATCGTAGCGTTATCAAACTCTCAAATCATCTTAATTAATTCCACTTATAAAAATTACGCTAACTATAATTTAAAGAGGGCTTTAAATTGATAGATATAACGAAGACCGACTTGGCCTTTAAATGGTCAATGTACTTCAATATTTACGACATACAGAATAAAATATAACACGATTGCTTCACCATATCTACTTTTAAAATGTTTTGATTCAGAATTGTAAGGTTTCCATCTCGACAGACCGTACTTTTCAATTTTGTAAGCGTAAAGCGATAGAATGGTAAATCTATACCAACATTATAAAGCTGGAGGGTTTCTTTGTTTGCTTGAACGCGCTAACCTCTGGTATTACTGGTCCGATTTAGAAATTTCTTTCAGTGTTATATAAGTTTATCGAGGAAGGTTATAGGCTACATATCATCATGCTAAAGCCAATAGGAGCGGAAAACCAATGAAGAATGTTTCAAAATTGGGGTGTTTTTTCCTTTTGAGAGTTGCTGCGTGTTAGCGTTATCCCAATGTATTCCACAACTTTTCTATGGGGACAAAGTCACAAGCCTGGTCTTTATAAAGTCTTATTGAGAGGCCGTTCAAATTCAAGATTCAAGGGTAGTAGTAAACATGTGTTATTAAGTTGTAGTGGTTCACTACTAAGGCAATGGTAGGCCAGGGCGTAACACCGCGCGCCTCACATATCAGACCTATACACCCTAATCCCGTTACGAATAAACAAATCAAAGTACTTACCTAAAAATCGAATGACCCCTAAAGCGACAACATAGCACTTTCTATACCTAACACCAGGATGTTCTAACAAGTAAGTAATCTGCAGTTTGAACAATAGAGTGCATAGTTCATTCGAAATTGTGACTGGCAGAAAATCTGTAAATCCTATTTTGTAATTGCCTGAAATTGTCTTTATTCAAAACGGTTTGAGGCAAAACAAGTTTTTCTTACGTAACGTTTTCACGGAAGCCGCGTTAAGGGACTTCATTCCAAAACGTAGTAACTGCGCTTGAACTACAGCATAATTCTGTTTATGACTTGTTAACAAATAACTGGATAATACAGACTATTTAAGATTATAATTACACCATGCCTTACACCATTATAGGAAGAATATATCTTGAAGTAATCTAAGAGAATTAATAAATATTAAACACATAATAATTTTATTTGTTACGTATGTTACAAGACGTAACGATTGACGCAAATCAATCGAATCGATTGACATTGTATTTATTTATACATAGATATTATCTAAACAATATGTGTATTACGTCAGCATAAGTAATCTATTAGGTGTTCGGACGCAGTTTTTCAATAGATTGCTTGTTTGTTAATAAAATGTCCAGGCATAGGATTAACTTACTCAAGCAGGTTTTTTATTCCTTCACTTACTACTACTACTACTTAATATATTAATACTAGCTTTTATTTGTGGCCTCGTTCTTTTTAATATATACTTGGTATAATCTTCGGGAATATTCTATTCTCCTAAATAAAAGGTGCCATGTGTCCTTTGCTTTTTTTTTAGAACTGACTACGCTATTGACCTAGCAAGGTTTTAACAGCTTCACCGGACTACTAAGGCGAGCGCTTGCGGTACTCAGCCGATTTTATTTGGGCAACGAGCTCAAGGGTGCACGGCACACCTCGGCTTGGGCTGTTGCCTGATACATGCAATTCGTGACCTATCTGAGCTAATCTAAGCTAAGCTACATATTCATACTTATATGAGTTATTGAAACACATATGGGTACCAAGCATACATACCTCGACAACTCTTATAGCTATGTATTTTGTGTTGGATAATTTTTCTAAATTATTTCAGTTCGATAAGGAAAAAAATAAAACCCTTCCACTTGATAGATTTATAGGTTAAAAATAAATATTCCGTTGGATTCAAAGAGATATAATTCAACGAACAGAGAGAGTACAATTCAGTGACACAGTAAAATCCGGAAGGACAAATATAAAAGTGACATTGACATTAGTGACATTAATGACAATACATTGTTAGAGACCCAGATATACAAAACAGCAGAGTATGCTACAAACGATCATTATTCTTGACCTAATTTATTTATAGCTTTGTGTTTACATATATAGCTCTAACACTACCCCTTAAACCAATGTCATAAATACTTAGTAAATACAATACACTGTCTATAAACTTTAATACAATGTAGAATGTATATAAACCAAATTATAAGAGTAATTTACAAATTATATAAACATAATTCTTTTACAAATTTATCATGTTTCTCTTTTGTCAAAGGTTTTGTCAATAAATCTGCAATCATTAAGTCTGTTGACAAATACTTAACATTAACAATGTTCTTGTTTATATTTTCTCTAATGAAATGATGTCTCATATCAATGTGCTTAGTTCTACTATGATACATACAATTAGTAGTTAATTTTTGAGCAGATTGGTTATCATTATATAACATTACATTACAATTAATATTCAGCAATTCATTAAGAAAATTTCTTACAAAAAGAGCTTCTTTACAACTATCAGAAAGTGCCATGTATTCAGCCTCTGTGCTAGAGAGAGCAACAGTTTTTTGCTTACGACTTTCCCAAGAAATCAGTGAATTACCAAGCTTAAAAACAAAACCAGTGAAGGACTTACGGTCGAGTTCATTTCCACCCCAGTCAGCATCTACATAAGCAGTTACGTTCAAACCACTCTTCTGAAAAACTAAACCATAGTTTATTGTACCTTTAAGATAGCGAAGAACACGTTTCAAAGCTTTCCAATGCTGTTCAGAGTGACACTCATTAAATTGGCTGAGCATACTCACAGCATGAGCAATATCTGGTCGGGTACACACTGCTATGTACATAAGACAGCCAAGCAAATTCCTGTAATAGGAATTCGTACTTTTATTATCACACTTTTGTAATTTAATTCCTTTTTCTAATGGTGTTCTAGCAGGCTTACAATCTGTCATGTTGAACTTCTCCAATACTCTTCTTATGTATCCTATTTGATCAAGTGTAACTTTATTTTGACTTTTATTTATCCTCATTCCAAGAATGTGATGTGCAGATCCTAAATCCTTCATCTCAAATGTGTTCATAAGTTCACATTTTACCTTTTCTTTTAACGATGAATTATTAGAAAACAATAAAATATCATCCACATATAGTGCAATTATTATTAAATCACACTTAGTATTTATATAATAAACACATGGTTCTGAAGTCATCCTTTTGAAGTGCATTTTCTGTAGTAACACCTCGTTTATTCTCTCATACCACATTTTAGAAGCTTGCTTCAAACCATAGATAGCTTTATTTAGTTTGTACACAAAATGTTCTTTACCTTTTACTATGAAACCCTCGGGTTGTTCCATATATATATCTTCATTTAAGTTGCCATTCAAAAAGGCAGTCTTAACATCAAGATGATCTATTTCCATATTATATTCAGCAGCAATAGCAAGTAGAGTTCTAACAGTTGAGTGTCTTACCACCGGAGAGAATGTTTCTTCATAGTCAACTCCATACTTCTGTGAGTAACCTTTTGCTACAAGTCGTGCTTTGTAGTTCAAAAGTTCACCATTGAGACCCCTCTTCTGTTTAAAAATCCATCTACACTTAATTGGTTTCTTATTCTTTGGTTTCTCCACTAGAGTCCAACATTTGTTGTCATAAAAAGATTTATACTCATCTTTCATCGCAGTCTTCCATTGAGCTGCGTCAATGCCTGACAAAGCTTTCTGCACAGTTTCTGGTTCATCATCTCCGTTGCATAGTTTTTGAACCAACAGGACAGATGTTCCAGCCTCATCGAGATCTTCATATGCTGATGAATCTGATGTCATCTCAGCCATAGTTGAGCAACCTGGAGAGTAAGTGGGATCCGCAGAAATATTTGTTTCTAAAGTGGTATCAACCTCACTGTCTGAATCATAAACTGTAATTGTACTCAACCTAGTTCTTTGGTCATCAGAAAACTCTGGTCTTACAGTGGATGGTTCAGACTGGCTCGGCTCAATTTGTTCAACAAGTTTCCCCCTTGTATTATTTTGAGAAAGTTCATTGAACACAGAGTCAAAATTATCATCATGTGACCTATTATCGAAAAATTTATTCTCTAAGAAAATCACATCTCTTGCTTTGACACATTTGTACAAATTTTCAGGATCTATCAAACGATAACCTTTTGCACTTTCACAGTATCCAACAAAAATATGCTGCTTGGATTTTGAATCCAATTTCTTTCTATTTGGGGTTACGGCATATGCAACGCACCCAAAAATACGTAAATGACTAACATTTACCTTTTGATTGCTCCATTTTTCCTCAGGCACTTGTCCAATTAGCGCCTTACTCGGTGTCCTGTTTTTGAGATACACAGCAGTATTAACAGCTTCTGCCCAGAACTTATTGTCCAAGCCGGCATCTCTTATCATGCACCTGGCTTTCTCAACAATAGTCCTGTTTGCTCTCTCTGCCACACCATTTTGTTGAGGAGAATACGGGACCGTTGTGTGATGTTTGATTCCGTTATCTTTCAGGTAAGCCTGTAATTTATTATTAACAAATTCACCACCATTGTCACTACGTATAATCTTAATCTTGTGGTTTGTTTCATTTTCCACTAAGGCTTTGAAATTTCTAAAATGTTCAAAGACTTCATTTTTGTTACTCAAAAAATAAACAAATGTTTTTCTACTGAAATCATCAATGAATGTCAGAAAATATCTACTACCACCAATAGATTTATTTGGCATTGGTCCACACAAGTCAGTGTGCACCAATCCTAATAACTCTGTCGCTCTTGTATATGACTTTTTAGGAAAGGGAGCACGAGTCTGCTTACCTTCAATGCAGGCTACACACGGATTAAATGTATTGGAATTATATTTAATACCTGTGACCATTCCTTTATTCATCAGCGCCATACTCCTGGAGTTCAAGTGGCCAAGTCGACGATGCCATATTTCCTGTG
Source organism: Antheraea mylitta (assembly GCA_014332785.1). Classification (NCBI taxonomy): domain Eukaryota; kingdom Metazoa; phylum Arthropoda; class Insecta; order Lepidoptera; family Saturniidae; genus Antheraea; species Antheraea mylitta. The sequence goes on from JACEII010000041.1 coordinate 1,281,560, forward strand.
ACTCCTCTTTTACTATACCTTTTGATGAGCTCGACGAAGAAGTCATTAAAGTCTTATCGCTAGACAGCTTTTCTTTGGTAACTGTACTGTAAGAAGCAAAATTAGTATTGCCTACCCCCACACACAAAGGCTGATTAATGGCATTAAGTTTATATATACCATCCCTAAGAGTGGCAGTTGCCAAGACTTCATTCTCATAAGATATAATACATTTCTGTTTACTAAAAGTTACTTTATAACCTTTCTTCACTAAACAACTTACAGAAAGTAAATTCGCTGAAAGACTAGGTACATAATAAACATCTTTGATTGTTTTCACACTGTCTTTTAGTTTGACACACACATTACCTTGTCCTGCTGTTTGTAATTTTTCACCATTTGCAACACTCACTTGTGACGGGTTTGCTTCATGAAAATTACAAAATAATTCTCGGTTATTACACATATGGTTTGATGCACCACTATCGACATACCATACACCGCTCTGGAAGCTGACGGAGAGTGCCGTAAGGAGAGAGTTAGGTGAATCCTTGGGTGGTCTAACTCTATAAGACTGTTTGTCTTTTTCTGGCTTCTTATTACTATTCCTCGGGCAGTCTTTAATAAAATGTCCAGTCTTCTTGCACTTAAAGCATTTAGGTGTTTTTCTAGTTGTTGTGAATGCCATGGTATCTTCAGTTTTATTCCTGCGGTCATATTCATGTAATAATTTACCTTTGACTATGTCACTAGACAACTTTAGATTTGAATTCTCAAGCGCCATAATGAGTGGATCATAATCACTTGGTAACCCACTGAGCATGATGACAGCCAAAAACTCATCATCAAGAGATGAATTTATATCAATCAGTTGCTGTGACAACTCCTGCAGCTTGCCAAGGTAGCTCTCCATGCTACCATGTTCTGTCAATTTTGTACTGAACAATTGTCTCAATAAGCTTAGTCTTCGGCAGAGCCCTTTATCCTCATAGGCTTTGCTCAGATTGTTCCACGCCTCACGTGCATCCTTTGCGTTCCTGACATGAGGAAATGCACTTGGTTGTATTGACAAACATATTCTCGCAAGCGCCTTCTGTGTTTTTTTAATATCTGAATCACTCAATGTTCTTTTCTGCTCACCATCAATAATATCCCACAGGTCTTCATGGATTAAAATCATTTTCATGCAAAATTTCCACGTTGAATAATTATCCATACCCTTAAGTTTCTCAATGGTGTGCAATGTTGAAACATCTCCTGCCATTTTGTATCCACACGTACACGTTATAGTTTATTTTGTAAAAATTTTACGGTTATCGTGTAGATTACAATTCCTGGGCCCATAACCTGATAGATTTATAGGTTAAAAATAAATATTCCGTTGGATTCAAAGAGATATAATTCAACGAACAGAGAGAGTACAATTCAGTGACACAGTAAAATCCGGAAGGACAAATATAAAAGTGACATTGACATTAGTGACATTAATGACAATACATTGTTAGAGACCCAGATATACAAAACAGCAGAGTATGCTACAAACGATCATTATTCTTGACCTAATTTATTTATAGCTTTGTGTTTACATATATAGCTCTAACACCACTTTCATGTGTAAGCATGTGTGAATGCACGTGTGTGGAGGTGATATATGTAATGTTGTCGCAGTGATGTAAGATTTAGTGACACTGTATCGAGCGAGCAGCGTACTCAAGGGCTCCACGCCGAGGGAACGGACCTAGGCTTGAGCCGCTGCCGAGGGGGGCCTAGTCTGTGTCCTTTGCTTTATCTCCGAGGAGTATGCATAATTGAATGGTAATCGACTGAGTAATTGAGATGTGCGACTGTAAAAAATTAACTCACATTCGAAGTATTCGGCAGGATCTTGGAATGTCATGTATTGGATTTTTTTTTAATTTTATTCATAATCTTGTCTAGTTTTGCTACATACATTGTAATAGTGGTAGTGTTTTACGTAATATAGTTTAGTTATTGTGCAAAAGTGAATGGGAAATACCACGGAGCATCGTTCTGACTTGCCACAAAAACTCTTCGGAAAAGTTTAACGAGACGGCCACCGTTTTTTTAGTTCATTGAAATTATTGTAAGAGACTTGCCAACTTTACAGACTCGCCAATGGTAGTAGTAATCTACTAGAAGATTAGATACCGAAGATAAAAAAAGAACAAAACATTCAAACCCCAAGAAATAGTGAGTAATTCACTCGAATGTCGAATTTCGGAAGATCTCTAATAATTACAAACAATACTGAAAAGGTCTCTCGGAACTCAGTCTTCAGCAATAGAGCACCAGATAATGAACAAATATTCTATCCAGTTCACGGCACACGTTTCCATGTTCGTTGTTGCTCCATGTTCCATGTTACTTTGCAGATTCTTTATTTTTAAATACACAAAAAATATAGTGTTGCAAATATTTCAGACCGTGTAAATGTTTATATGAACGTCTCTTCCTAGTTCGTATGTTTGAATTATATGCTGGCCTTCGCTTACTCCACACTCCACAATCATACATCAAAGGGGGGGCCACTAATTATGTAAAACGTTTAAGGGAACGGGCCAAACCAAATCTCACTAAATCTCATGTGGGAGAAAGATGGGATTTCGGCAAACAATACGTAAATTTTTGGAACAAAACTTAGTATAAAATTGTAAAAAGATCAGATTCAAACCTGTTTCTAGACTAAAATATGCTGAAAACCGGCTCAATTCTTCTATATTAAAACCAATGAATTGATCTAAAATTATTTAGTATTGATATTTCGTTGAGACAAATCTCACGACATCTCAAAAAGATGGTAGGTGGGCATTGATATATAAAAACCCAAGATACACAATCAACGTCTCAAAACCATCCGTATAAAATGAGCGCATAATTGAGAATTGTGCTCTCATTTCAAATAATCTCTTCGTTGCTCGCGTCTTTGAACTATTCATACACTACTTTGTAAGAACAACTTTAAATTATTCTCGTATGGGTGAATTAGCAAAAAAATAAGTTTTAGTGTAACTCTCTACTATACTAACTACTAAGGGTATATCGGTGAGATTTTGGGGACGGTTTTGAGTGTTACTTTTATTCGAAACTGCTACTTCTTGGGTTTTAATATGTCAATGTAGGTGGATCTAAAATTCTCAAAAATGCTTCAGGAAATTAATGGATGACGCCAAAGTAAGCAGAAAACCTGAATATTTTTTTTATTTTCGCACGACAACGCGAACGCTGTATCTAATATATTAACCAATGTTAATAAAACAACACAAAATAATTTTTAATAGTGCCCAATAGTCACTACAATCGAACATAAAATAATGTGCTATATATTTATTTGTATATATTTCGAGGATAGGGAAACTAAACCTATAGAAAGATATTCTATCTCATTTTCTTACAGCCTAAAACCTACATACACATTTATAGTAATCTGTTTTTCGTTACATATTTTCATTTCACAAAGACCCAAAAAAGGTATGGTTCCAAAAAATTGTTCGAAATCTATTTTGTGGTATTTGAGTGATACGTGCACAACGACAGACTTCAACATATTATAATGTACTAGCCTCAGCCCGCGACTTTGTTTGCGTGGAATAGATACACACTATAGATAAACACTAACACGCAGCAGTTCTCAATAGGAAAAAATATCCCAATTTTGAAACATCTTTCATCTGTGTTCCGCTCATATTAATCTTAGCGTGATGATATAACCTATAACCATTTTCGATGAATGAGCTATACAACACTGAAAGAATTATTCAAATAGGACCAGTAGTTCCTGAGATTACCCCCTACAACGTCACAACATCACAACGTCATAAACTCACAAACTTTACCTCTTTATAATATTAGTATAGATAATAATAATTCACTAGAAAATATATTAAACCTAATCGGAACACAGGTAAAACCGCTCATTAAAGCTAGTGTTATTTAAATCTCGGCCACCGCCTGGCCCGTCAAAACTGTATAACTGTAAAAAGTTTGCGGATAAGAAAACAGGTCAAGTTTGTTCAGTGAAACCACAAAGGTGCAAAGAGGTTACTCCAGAAAGAATGTCAACATACCACATACAATACTGTGTCTTTCAAACCTTACTTTATGAGTACAGACTATATAACTTTTGAAATGATGACTCACTTTATTAGATTTAAACAATACAATGTTTCTTATGGTTTCTTTTTTGGCAACTAATCTTCTAGTAATTTATTACTGCCATTATCGAGTGGGAAATAACAAGCTGGTGGCCTAGCAAGTCAGAATCCATGCTTTGTGGTATTATTTCCCATCCACTTCACTTGTGCACAATAACCAAACTATATTACGTAAAACACCGCCAATACTCCTAAATATAGAGTTAAATAACACAAGATTAGGAATAAAATATAAAATCCATTACATGACATTCCAAGATCTCGCACAAAAACTCCATAATGATATTTACATAGACTACGTTATTTAGAAAAAAATAACCTCTTTATTAATAACATACTTATTACTAGGAAATAAAAATAAACAATACTTATATTAAAATTGCTGTACCCGAGTCTTCGTCCGCATTTTATCTTCCAACCAGCTTAGGCCCCCCTCGGTAGCGGCTCAAGCCTAGGTCCGTTCCCTCGGTGTGGAGCCTTTGAGTACGCTGCTCACGCGATACAGTGACACAAAACCTTACATCGCTGCTACAACATCACAAACATCACCTATACACACGTGCACGCCTATACGCTTACACGCTTTTTTTCTTTTTCAGAGAAATAAACGACAAAGAGTTCTACCCTTATTTTTCCTTATCCTATCCTATATAGTTTAGAGGAATTTTTCCGACACAAAATACATACAGGAGTTGTTGAGGCACGCATGCTTGGTACATATGCATGTTTCAATAACTCATATACGTATATCTAGATAGATTAGCTTAGGTTGGCTCAGATAGGTCGCGATTTTTGCACAAAACAGGCGACAGCCCAAGCCGAGGTGTGCCGTGCACCCTCGAGTTAGTCGCCCTAACATCCCAAATCGGCTGAGTGCCTTCGGAGCTCGCCTCAATAGTTCGGTGAAGCTGTAAAGACCTTTCCGGGTCAACAGCGTTTTCATATCGAAAAAAAAAAGCATTTTATCTTTATTATTTGTTGTAATAGATGTTGACTTTAAAGAAAGTTTGATGAAGATGACCTTCCCAGGTCAACAGCGTTTACATTTCGAAAAAAAAAAACAAATTTGATATTATCTTATATCTTTAAACGAGCAATTCTTGTATATTTTTATATTTGTATATATTCAGGATCTCGGAAACTGCGTCATCTAATTCCGTGAAACTTAGTATGTAGGTAGTTTCGGGGACAATAAATCGATCTAGCTAGATATTATTCATAGACAACTTTTTCTGAGTTTTTAGTCAATTAAAAAATATAGCTAGAATATAAAGGTAAATTTCACCGGCACTGTCAAAACAAGAATAGCTCAGATGTAAATCCGTTGCTTCGAAAATCCGTCTAAC
>JACEII010000041.1:1287066-1313820 GCA_014332785.1 Antheraea mylitta
TTCGGGGTTAGCGTACGTATTATCTAAAAATAATTTTATCTTCTAAGAAATTGAAGTCGCGAGTAAAAGTTAGCGTTGGGTCAAAGTAACTATTCCACGCGGACAAAGTCGCGTGCAGACACTAGTACTAAATTAAGAATATGAACATTGTGCATTAATATTCCCCTATGACTTCGCGACTTTGTTCGTATCAAATAATACAGTTTAACACTCCTATACCCACTGGAACATTGCACAAAGTATCATGCTAGTATAAATGCGTTTAGCGCCCTTATTTTTTTTCGAACTGACTCCGCTATTGGCCTGGCGGGCTTTTCCAGCTTCACCGGACTACCAAAACGAGCGCTTAAGGCACTTTGCCGCTTGGCAACCAACCAAAGGTGCCAGAGTGGCCGACCCTGGGCTTCAGATGTTGCCTTGAATGCAATATCGCGAATTTTTCTAAGCTAAACTAAGCCAGCTATTCATACATATAAGAATTCGTGAGACATACAAGTGTACTGGTATGTCTGCCTCACGAATTCAAACGTGTATTTCGTATCTTACAACTAGGTTGCGTCCGTACCAGTGGCGGATTTGCAGTCTTAGCCGCCATAGGCCCCAAGCCACGTAGTAAATACCAGCCACCCCTTTCTCAGCACCTATCATATTGCGTACATAATGAATGGATGAAATGAATTTTTTGTCACGATTGGCCGCCCTAGGCCCGGGTCTCCTGGGCCTTAGGGCAAATCCACCACTGGTCTATGACAATTGTTTTAATTGCATAAAACAGTTATTTTCTAATATCTTTCATAAGTATTTTATCTTTCATTTTATGAATAGTCCTTCGGTATACGTTCGTTTCAGATAGAACTAAGAACGTGTATAAAATGCAACGCATTTAGAACGATATGGATGTCAAATTGCGTAGCAAATTGTCATCGATCTGCTATTACAAATGGACGCCAAATCGACATTAAAGTTTACAGAGCAAACTTTTTGACGTAAAACTTCTTATGGGAGAGCCTTGGAATTCTGATCGCCAACCTTTTTGTATCACAACAAGTGGTGGAGGTAAATATTGTGTCGGGTAAAGTTCTGAAAATACCGGTTCTTGTGCGATTACCAAAGTTCATCAATGGGAATGAGAATATCGCTTGACGTTGGCTTTTGTTGTATTTTTTCAATTAAAATGATTCCATGAAATACAAAAGTTTCACTTGTAGCGTGGATTTTTATAACACAGCCTGTTTTGTTTTTCTTATTTTATAATTTGGACAATGAGTGTTTTTATGTCCTCGTGACAAAAACGGGCAAAAATATTAATATATAAAGTATATAAATAACGTATTCGTTGCATATAACGTAATATTTGAATACGTAATATTATAGAATTATACAAATACACATTAGTAAATTTATAATAAGACCGAACAGTAACCGTTCTCTTCAAGTGAACGCGAATGATCGCAACTATTGGCATCAACTTGATATTCAATTGCGACTGTAATTTGAGGTGGGACAGCTGAGGATGGGTTATGTCCGATTTACACGGACTAAAACCCCATGGTGCCTTTATACACCTTATTGGCGGGGGAGCAGGGACTGCCGACTGGCACTGCGTCTGCTCGCCCAAAAGCCAGGTGGACTTAACAAAAGCCCTAGCACTTGTCAAGCTTCAACCCAAGGGTAGATGAGACCACAGGATGCAGTGAGTCAGGTTAAATGATTTAACAACAAATATAACTAATTAAAAGTTCCACAATAAATTTAATGTAATCACAATAGAAAATGTAATTGAAAGTAGCTAACACTCGCTCAAAAGTCTCGCTCAATCAGCTCAATCGTTTGGAAGTCTTAAGGGGTAGGAAAATCAAGGCCATTATTTATCGATATTTATTATTAATAGGATACATACACAGTTGGAATTTACGTGATATACCATACCATAGTTTCGTCACCAATATTTTCCTTCGCCTAAAGTTCCGATTCAGTTACAAAGATTCGAACCTACGTCCATCAACACGTTGCCCAAACACGCTATCAAGTAAGCCATCATCACCTCATTGACATATTTTATAGCTAATGTTATTTTTTCATAGATAATAGACATAAGTGGAGTTAGTTTATTAATATTATTACTAAAAACTGAATAGTAAATAAATTAACTAACAAAGAAAGTATAATCAATTCACTAGACATATTCTGTGAATAAAAAAACCTAATTTATATGTATGTAATAAAAAACGTCTATTATCTATATATAAAATTGTATAAAAGATAAATAACCTATTAATAAATAATAAGTAATCGCGTTATAAAAATATGCGCAGTAATTTTCATTAATAAAGTGCTTAATCAAAAATTGAGTTCATAGTAAACAATATGCTCTGATCCTTAACTTTTGATAACTAATTATACAGCTTAATTAACCTATTGAAAAAGATAGGCACACACGACTCCAATTGAAATTATTGGAGATTAGTTGTGCTCGTGACTCCGCCCGCGTGGAACCTAAGCAATGACTAATAAAATCATAAATACGTATCCATTTACTTATCTATTTTTTTTCTTACTTGAGCTACGTCGTCATTAAAATTACAATAATTTTATAAATATAGTGAACCGATATCAATGAAACCAAGACTAGATGTTCTTGGTCCCAAATGTATTTCCAAACGCGAAAAATCTTAATGTAGCCTCGAAATCCATTGCAGCATTACCCACCAGGTTCAATTGGGATAAAAACTCTCCTGTATATATTACCCAGAAATGTCTTTCCAGTACCCCCTGAGCTGCTCCTGTGTCTCTTGCCTCCGTGCTTCTCCTACTATTCTATTACGGGCAGCGGCAACGACAACTCAATAATCTTACCGGTTTATAGTTTCTATTTTGCATTATTTTTATATTATCATTACCAACTCCATCAATTTAAAAGTATACTTTATCTACATGAAATTTTTATTTTGATTTTGCTATTTGTTTTTATAATAACTTTTGAAATATATGTGAAGACTGTATCTAAAGTATTGTAAAATTTATTCTACTTTTAACTTCTCGTCATATTTTTGACTGAGATATTAAACTTAGATATTATACATGATGTGGAAGACTATTTTGTAAAGTTAAAAGCAATGAATATATTTTTAGTATACCTTTTATTCCTTTGAAATAAAAACCGTCTTAGCAGCGCACGCTATATTATATAGTATAGGCCAATTGTAATGACATTTATTATGATTACTTATTGAAAATGTGTATATGTTTACCAAAATAATAAGTCCCTCTTTATAACATTATATTAGTGTAGATAACTCTGCGTATTATATATACATTTCTGTGAGCATTTCATATTGTGCGTTGTTGTAGCAATATCTATTGGTTCGATGATGAAGGTCATACTTTGACCTTGTATCCGAGGGCTTCTTTCAAATAATATTATTGTGATAATTATTTTCGTTTCCCTTTTTCATGTCTTGAAACATAATAAATACCATATAACGATAACATTCATGTTTATTAAACCAATTGTTCGTATATAAACTAGTGGATGCAATGTACTAATATGGAGTCATTAAAGATAAGTATTTTAGGTAGGTACATGTAGTTAGACGCTGTCAGATCCACTTTTGTTGCGCGTAAAAGATATATTTTGAAGATATAATTGAAGTTATTCGATAAGAATACATAGTATATACATTTTTTTTCTCGAACTGATTACTTGTTGACCTAGCAAGGTCTTAACAACTTCACCGAACTACAACTTTATTGGTGAACACAGCCACAAGCTGTGTTCACCAATATAGCTAGCATTGGTAGACACGATATCATAATATAAATCTATATCCTGCCAAAAATAATGCTCAAGGCGTCTAAAGAAGTTTTTATTTGAAAAAACAATCATCAAAATCGGTCGATATGATTATAACGAAAAAATTACAAACACATGCACACCGCAATTTTATACGTAAAGATAAATTAAACTGTATATTAAGACAATATTTTAACAATAATTTAATATTAAACCTTATAACCATAGTGCGAAGTCACATTATTAAACAATAGTTAATGATACAGAAAGAAACAGTAGAAATACAAATCAATTGACAGACAATTGTAGAGCAATTGGTGTAATTAACATGTTTAACATTAGTTAGTGGTAATAAGACCGGCTGCACGCAGTTTATTTATACCAGTGTAAGTACACTATTATGAGAACATACATACTAGTCCAGCAGTTCTTAACCTTTTCACCCAGCAACATTTTAAGATGCTTTTTTATGGGGAAACGTTTTACTAAAAAAAGACAACAAAAACCAACGGATAAAACTAAAGGATTGAACATACATACTCTCATATGTTTATTACAGAAATAATATATAACATAATTCTATCTCCACTTCCAGTAATGTAAATTGCCTACAGACAGATGTAAGTTACGTAAAAGCAAATGGACGATAGTTACCTTGTTTAACTTCATGGTTACTTGTAGCTACTAATTATATCTAGTTATGTATATGAATAACCACGTACTGCCACATACATAATATGTTTAAACTTCGCTAACAAAGAAACAAAGGATGTGTACATGAACTTTGATCACAACGTTTGCACAATTTTGTATCATTTTATAAACATTATAGTCTGACCAAAACAGATTACGAGAGGAAATCTAAAACAGAGCCGCATATTTGGGCACTTTTGAATTTTGGCCGAATTAATTGTACATTTAATAAATTTCTTAGGTGCTATCATGCCAGAGAGCCTCCGCGTGGCGCACCCCGGGCAACGGCGACCGCTTCTCGGTCGGTGGTTGATCTCTGGTAGGGGGGGGGGACATCTTGTTTTGCACTCCTCTGAAGCAGAGGAGGCTGACAACGGGGCGTGTGCGGGTCCGATGTGCACTCACACTGCCGTCGGGCGGGTTGGTGCGGCTTTTTGCCGTGTGTGCCACCGCTAAGGTCGTAATCCCGCTTGGAGTGTCGTGGTCACGTCTCACGGCTTCAAGCGGGACCGAGGGTCTTGGCTCAACTGCCCGGACCGCGAGGAAGAAAACCTCTCTAAAAAATTACCCTAATCCCAAGCGGCGGCGCACCGTGAGGGGATGCATGGCGGATAGGGAGATCCGTCGCTAGTGCGACCTCCCGTTGGAGAACCGGCCGAATCTCCGACGGGTTACGCTAGGCCTACCCAGGTACAGGGGGCACTGCCTGGGCGGACCGTCTTTCCCTCACACTCGTGGGAACAAAATTTCGTGTTCTAAATCTCTTCGTTTTAAGCCTAGTTGTAAGGAAGAAGGGGGGTGGGAGAATAACCCGATCCGCTGCCAAGGCAGCGAAAGCGGAAGCCGCTGAGGCGGCTGTGGATATGGTGGAGGCCGCTAAGGCCGAAGCTATAGGCGGGGACGAAGGCCGCGAGAGTGGTCCTGGAGCCAGTGCCTAGCACAAGCCGCAAGCGCGAGCATGAGCTGGCTCCAAAGGACTCCAATTGCGCGGGATACGTGGCGCTTAAGACGCCGCGTACAGAGGACGAGTGGGTCGACGTGGAGGACGATGGGCTTAGTCCGGTGACCGAGCCGTATGACACTGCAGCCCAAAATCCGCAGCACCTGAAGGTGATCGCTGGCGAGTGTGTCGCGGCGATCTACCATGTATGCCGGGCGGCAGGTCGGCTCCAAGGGCCGATGATTAGGCGCCTGAAGAGGTCCGCCAGAACCCTCCAGGACGTGTTGACGGTTGCCCTGTCACGCACCGTCAATGACGAGACGCTGTGCCTCCGCTGGTTGGTGAGAACCCTGCGTCGGCAAATCACTGACCTCAAAGTGGAGGTGCAGCACTCATCACGGGCGAAGTGGTTGAGCTCCCGCCGGATGACCAACCGGAGCCCTCTCGTCGGGACCCCGATGTCAGTGTGGTCAGTGCGATTCAGGGGCTGGAGCGCTCTTCCAAGCAAACCGCTGAGGGGTTGAGTGCTCGCCTGACCGCATTGGAAGACCGGCTGGCTCTAGTAGAGGCTGTGCATCCTCCTCTGGCGAGGGACATGCCTAAAATTACTGTGGCAGCAAGACCTACTGTGGGCAAGGCGCAAGGACCAAAAAAGGCTTCTCGTGCGCCTCAACCTCGCCGTACTGTAGCCGAGCAGGTGAAGAAGGCCACTCCACCATCCTAGGAGTCTGTCCTGGGAATGGATTGCGCCCCACTCCCTGCTCCGACTGTCCCCGATGCGGCGTGGACAAAAGTGTCCCGCCGCAAAAGGAAGAAGAAGGCGGTGGTGGTGGCGACTCCTGCTGCTCCCACGGCGTCTAAGGCAGCAGTGTCGGCTCCTGCTCCCAGGAACCGACCCAAGAAGAAGGCCAAGTTCCCCTCTGTGCCAAGCACCGCTGCTGTGGTTCTTTCCTTGCAGCCCGCTGCGGAGGCTCAGGGGGTAAACTACAAGGAGGTGCTGCTTAGGGCGAAGCAGACTATTAACTTGCAGAGCCTGGGCATTGAGGGCCTCTCTGTTAGGACGACGGTAACCGGTGCCCGGATTCTCCGAGTCCCCGGCCCGCAACGTGCGGAGGGTGCTGTCCTCCTAGCTCAAAGTCTTCGGGAGGTTCTGCTGAACACCGTGAGCGTTCATACGCCGGTGAAGAGGGCGGACGTTCGCATTGTCGGCCTGGACGACACCGTCACGGTTGAGGAGGTCGTTGCGACAGTGGCGCAGAAGTCGGGGTGCGAGCTGCCCCTAATAAAGGCTGGCGGCATACTCACGTTCGGCTCTGGCACGGGTATTGTGCATGTCTCGTTACCTGTTGCCTCAGCTAGACTGCTAGTGGAGGACGGTCGCCTCCAAGTGGGTTGGTGTGTAGCCCGCGTGCGGCTACTGGAGCAGAAGCCTTTGCGCTGCTTCAAGTGCTTCGCCGTGGGTCACATCCGCACATTGTGCCCGTCGGAGGAAGACCGGAGCAGCCTCTGCTTCCGGTGTGGGCAGTCTGGCCACAAGGCAGCGGCTTGCACAGCCACCAAGCTGCATTGTGCCTTGTGTGCCGCCGGTGGAAGGGGTGCCGAGCACTTCATGGGGGGCGCGAGCTGTAAGCCGCCTCCCGTGAAAGGCCTCCTGTTCCCACCAGGGCTACGACCTCCTTAGAGGTCAACGTAGACGGTGGGTGGACGTGGGGAGGTTCGCCTCCTACGTTCGTCCTTAAGCCGGGCCAAGGGGAGATCGGTCGGGGGGTTGGTCTCTCCATTGCACTGGTTTGGCCGTCTGGGAGACAGTCTATGCGTGCCAGACTGTCTCTCTTTAGTGGGAGGCCCAGGACCTTTCTTTCTGGGCCGGCCGCCGGGGGATATGCGGAATACTTCTTCATCCCTTGTCCTCCATTATGGCGGTAGTGGGCACCCATGGGGTTTTAGTCCGTGCGAGCTGGACATCACCCACTCTCTCCCTCGGGAGGGTGGCGTATCCATAAGAGATTTCCCCATGTAAAAAAAAAAGGTGCTATCACATTGTTACCTTATCTGATATATATATATATATATATATATATATATATAATGATGCATAATTTAAAGTATGGAATAAAATGAAATTTGTCGGACTATGGCATTAAGCGCCATGTCAAGCGAGTTTTGATGTCAAAAGGGTATTTTGTGAATAGTGGATCAATATGTGAAAGATGGTGATATCAGGAATTGACTCCTCTCTGTGCATTCACTAAAAATGAATGTAACGTTTAATGTATTTGAAATATATATGTTAAAAAGATATACCCGGTTGAATTTCTTGCCGGTTCTTCTCGATGACTGGGTTAATTTTCGAACCGGTGATAGTTTTGACTTTTATAAACTACTATAAACCTAAAGTATGAATAAAGTATTTTTGATTTGCTTTAAATGAATTTAAAGTCTCGATGCTTAGCGTTGAACGAATCTATTGAGTTATTTAATGATATCAACAAAATGAGCTTTCTACAAAGAGGTATTCCTACTTATACGAAATCTATATGAAAGTATACACGATACTTGTAACAAAAAAAATGTGAAACTGAAGTGAAGTTCTGATCTGCAACTTTTCTCTGTGAAAAAAAAAGCAAAAAGATTGATGAATAATAAAAATGTTTCTCTGTAAAGGTTTCACTTCTATCGTGAGTTTACATCCTGTTTTTAAGTTCTTGTCTGTCTATATCTGGCACAGCTTTGGCTAATTTTAGAATAGAAAAAACATTACTTCCGCGCACATATAATCTTTTATTACGATACAAGCGCAGAAGAAGCCGCGAGCAGCTGCTAGTATTAGATATAATTCAGAGTCTTACTAATAACCATCATTAACTGATCTTAAATGGTTGTTTTTTTAGCAAACAACATCCTTTGCGTCACTAGAAAGGTTTCAAAATATCATCTGAAATTTTTCCTGTTCACCTTCTGGAAAAATGCAATTTCGAATTGTGAAATCTATACTTCTATATTAGTAGAGTTTGATAAAGATAAAGAAGCGAGTCATTATGACGGGCTTTTTCGCCATATGCATGGTGGTTGCGACCCAGTCGGGCTGTAAAACCCTACCACCCCGCTATCGGCATTGCCTCGTTCGTTGATCAGCAGGGTGTACTACGTGCAGGTGAGGTAGGTGGGTGTCTCAAGTCTTAAGATGTTACTTGACACCCCTTATACCTTACACCCCTAAAAAATCACTGATTTTTTACATTAGATTTCACGCGTACGGAATCGCAGGCATAAATAGTCTGACATATTTTTATACATAATATAGCTTACTGGTACTATGAAAATCAAATGCCTTCAAAGATTGTATAATAAATAAAAACAATCTATCTACTTATGTATGCACGTGTGAAGTTATAAAATACAAAATAAATAACATGCAAAAATAATATATATATTTCAAGGATTTGTTTATATAAAACTAACAAATCTGTTTATTGATACAAATGTTATCTTGTTCCGTGTCACGTGACCCAACATTTTAAAGATCTGACACAGAACGCTAGTAATATAGGTAGATTATGTAATATAGTTTGTGTTCTAATTGACCTTTCTAATATATACGTTTATTGCAATTGATATAAGATATACTTTACATTTAAATGAATAGTAAAAAAATCAAGATTCGTACCATACTTAATTAGGACAAGATAATCCGGGTAACCATTATTTACATATTTGTAAATCTATATGTATAGTAGGTTCATTCGTCGGGCCGTGGACGCTCCGGCACGGGATATTGTGGATTACAACCTAAAAATAAAGACTATAAAGACGCTATAAAGACAATAATGTCATTTAACCAAAAATAGTTAATAATAATTAAACAGTTAACATTTAATAAATTACTAAAAATAAAAAATATATGCTCACGGATACGATTTTTACGTAAAAAAAAACTACATATAAGCAAAAAAAAGGTGCGGACCAAGAGTCTGCAGAATAGAATAATTTTAAATAAATAATAGAATAATTTTAAATAAAAATTTTATTTACCGTTATTGTTTGAAAATGCCAAGGAAAAGATGAGCTGAAATAGATCGTCGAAGTCAATGAAATGCGCTACGAGCAACCTCACGTGTAAATCGGACTGATGAACATCGGGAGACAGATAATGATAACATTCGTCTTAGTATGGCAGAATTGCGTTCTAAAGTGAATAATAATTAAGTAGACAAGTTAGAATGGAACGAGTTCGGGCACACAAAACAAAAAAAGAGAGCAAGATGAAATGAAATCAAGCGTTACCGCAGAGGAAGTGCTCCTGTGAAAATGGAACGATTAGCATTCCATTAGTTTCCCGGTTTCGAGCATGGAAATTATACTATATATATGTTTGAGTGAGTCCGTTGATAGTTTCGATTCACAAGTGGAAACGGTAGTTGTGGTTGCAATCGGGTATAAGTTTTATAATTTTTTTTTTTGCGTTTAAAAATACAATTGTAACCAGTGACGACCAATTTCGTGCAGACGAAGTTGCACGGGTCAGCTAGTCTTTTGTAGAAATAGCTGATACCTATACATAGGTACACATATAATTGTATATTTATATTTTACCACGACTAATAATGTTTATCAAGATTTCGATTTTGGGATGTAAGGGGTGTCGAATAACATCTTAAGACTTGAGACACCCAAGCCAACCTCACCTGCACGTGGTGCACCCTGCTGATCAACGAACGAGGCAATGGCGATAGCGGGGTGGTAGGGTTTTACAGCCCGACTGGGTCGCAACCACCATGTACATGGCGAAAAAGCCCGTCATAGTGACTCACTTTTGCACGTCGCGTTTCGGGATCGGCCTGTGCATATCCAGTACCAGGTGACTTTCGTCATTATGGCCGGCATGACAGAGGCGACCGACGATGGATGATCTGTCTCTCGGTGGTCGCCACTGTTTTTGGATTGTACTATGCTTACCATCAGGTATAGTGCAGTCACTTTGTCGTGCTACAATAAAAAAAAAGATGTATTATTACCTATTTTTATAACAAATTTCAAATAATATGCTTTTTTCCAAGTAATCAAAGAAATATACATTATATTTGACTGGTTAATCTTTGGTGACATATTTCAATATGAATATAGTACAGAAACAATTGTTCTAAATATAGTTTTGTTGGTAACTAATGATATTAGACGTAAAAAATAATTGAGACGTCACGGGACGCCTGGCAATTGTAAAACGTCGAAATTGTTTCGTATAGGTTATATGCATAAAAGAACAGGTTACGCCGAGACTTTGAATCCAACCGAACTGAATGAAATCGAGTCCAACCGATTTGAATAAACGGAGACTAAATATTACTCGAAGTATTTAAAAATTTTACTATGAACCCAGAACTGTAGCAGTGATGCGTGTTCAAAGAAACAGAGACATTTTTAAAAATGATTAAAATGTATTTATTATTTATTCATAGACACCTACAACATTTGGCATTGTATTATTGCATTCTGCTGTGGGGAACAGCAGCTGAGGTAGACACCATATTTTTATTACAAAAACGGGCAGTTCAATAAATTTACAATATTGGTCAGTAGTCCGGTGAAGCTGTTAAAACCTTACTAGGTCAATAATGTAGTCAGATCGAGAAAAAACAATATGCAAACCCTTCTCGACTAAGTTCAAGGAATTCGATATCTTAACTCTGCCCTGCCAATACATTCTTGATCATTTAATGTATGTCCGTAAGAACCTTAAAAAGCTGGATTTCGCAAAAAATCGTCATAATCTAAATACCAGAATCTGTGACGAACTGGTTGTCCCATGTTTTAGACTTAGTAAAACAAGTAACAGCTTTTTGGGAAATAGTGGGAGGTTTTACAACAAAGTCCAAAAAGATATTACCGATTTGCCGAATTGTGAATATAAGCACCATGTCAAGCGTGTTTTTGTGTCAAAAGGTTATTATAGTGTGGATCAATGTCTGCACGATAGTGATGTCTGAAATTGACTCATCTCTGTGCATCCATTAAAAACGTTTTTGATTTGTACCTAATATATTCTAAATATCATATATATTTCTTAAAAAGATAAACCACATCGAGATTCTTACCGGTTCTACTCGATGACTGGGTTGTTTTCCGAACCTATGGTAGTTTTAGCTTTCATAAGTGCCTTATTAGAGCCTTAATTGAATAAAGTGATTTTGATTTTTTTTACAAAAAACTAAAAAGTACAGACACGTTAGATTTACATTCTTATTATTATTATATTGTGTTTAGCAGACCCGCCGGACGTTGTCTCGCCCTAACAATAAAAAAATGTTGACAAATTATACACCTAATCCGTCCTAATGAATTGCTCTATCTACCGGTGAAAACCACATGAAACCGGTGGAAACACAACACCACCACCACCGTTCCATAGTTTTTGAATTTATCACGAACGGACAGACAGATGTGGGAGAGGACTTCGTTTTGTAATATAAAGTGATTACAAGTGGTGACAAGTGACTTTAATAATGTCAGGACACATTAAAATAGCAATAGTTATTTTTACACTGATTAGGTGTCTATTTATTCTATGTAAATAACCTTAACCGCTCCACTTTTGACTGATAATATGCGTCAGTTATATTTCTTTTTTTATATTGTTGTTCAAAAACTAATTAACCTTTAACGTCGATGTTTAAAATAGTTCAAATGATAAAATAATAATTATAACATTTAATTTGATGTAAAGTATTATATCTATAATCATGGACACTACAGCCAAGACCAGTTTTACCAGTGCGGCAGCACAACGACACAGTACACAGAACACCAAGTATGGAAACTCCCTATAAACGCTCGCACTGGCATACTCATAGAAACATGCGCATCGACAAGACCCCTAAGCGGATTTCGCGGTGCTGTCCATAGAATTCCTTTCAAAACCTCTCGTCGATGCGCGTGTTTGTGTGAGTATGCCGTGTTCGAGCGTTTGTTCGTAGTTTCCGTACTGTCTCTCATATTTATACTATGACAACGAGGCGGAGCGTAGTCTTTGTCAGAATTGTCAGTGCGCATGCACTCGAAATGTACTCAGTGAACTTAGCGCCTCGACGTTTTGTTTCTCCTAATATAAAAACGGAATGTTTCGTACTCTATGATATACTCGCTTCTGTAACCATATGTTTTGTTACATTTCAAAACGAGCTAAATCCAATTTAACCCGTTCATGTTTTATGAAGATTTAAAAAAAAATGATAACCTTAGGGACGCGAAATTTGAAGTTCGTTCTCAGTGTATAGATACTGAAAATCTTAAAAAAATAATAATATGTTATATGAACAATTAAAATTGGATTTAGGTCGTTTTTAAATGTAACGTCATATACATCCGAAATATGATAGATACGATTATTTCAAATCTATATACAAATCTAAAATATATCTATTTAGATTTTATTGAACAAATCAAAATAATGGAGGTAAACCGATAGAACAATTTATATCAAAAATTACTACATTATTCTAAATTATTAGCAAATGTCAAGATAAAATATCTGATTGTATGCATTTGAAATAAAATATTATGCAGTTGTATCCGTCGAAACAACAGAACAAAGGGAAGTCGCATTGATGCTACCGATTGATCAATGTACGCACAAGGCGAACTTGTGTAGGCATGTTTTGAAACTGTACAAGTACACGTGTACTAAGAACGCACTAAAAGTCAACAACATTACACAATTTTCACGCGCTGAAGCGTATAACAACGAGCCAGAAACGTCATAACATAAAATTATAAGCAATTGTATGTATATATATATATATATATATATATAATATATTACATTAATTACTAGCTTCTGCCCGCGACTTCGTTTACTAGAAGGTGAAAATAGTTTTAAATAATACGTACGTTAACCCCGATTTTGAAACATTCTTCATTAGCGCTCCGCTTCTTTTGGACTTAACGTGATGACATATACCCTATAGCCATCTACGAATGAAATAATTTTTCAAATCTTACAAGTAGTTCTTGAGATTAGCGCGTTGAAGCAAATAAACTCTTCAGCTTTATAATATTAGAATACATTACAAGCATACTGTAGATTTAGGAAAAATCGTTAATTTTTTTACAATTCCGTTTTCGGTAAACTTTGATATTTCACATATGTATTAATTAGAATGTTTAGCCTTCATTTTATTTATTTATCCCGGAATTAATAAGCTAAAAATTGTCGAAACAAATGCTAATATAATACTAGTATGATTAGTATTTCAAGTCTTGGTGACATTTTAAATACGTCTATTTTTTGTTCGTGTTTGTTTCCGGCGTGCAAATCTATACTAATATTATAAAGCTGAAGAGTTTGTTTGTTTGTTTGGTTGAACGCGCTAATCTCAAGAACTATCGGTCCGATTTGATAGTTTCTTTTAGTGTTAGATAGCTCATTTATCGAGGATGGCTATAAGCTACATATCATCACGTTAAAACCAACAGGAGTTGAGCACTAATGAAGAATGTCAAAAAAACGGGCTATTTTTTAAGCTTCCGCTGCGTGTTAATGTCAGTATTATATGCGTTGCCATGGTAACGCGATAACATTCTATCGGAAATATTTTCATGGTTTATTTTGTGTTCCTACCCAAAAAGTTTGTTCTACGTTAGTTTTGTTTTCAATTTTTAATTATACGTGGTACTTTTGTATCGGAAACATTTGTAAAGTTTATTTTGTGTTGTTATTCAAATAGTTTAGTAGTAATAATATTCGTCCAATAAGACTGGCGAAGGAATTGATCCATACTGCCAATTCTGAAGTTGTCAATATAGGTAGTTTTTTTCTATTTCCAAGTTAATGTAAAGGTATAAGCGCTAAATCATCTATATAACATGTCATAAATTTTTATCTTCTTAATTTTCAAGACCACAGAATTCATGCTCCGTGGTATTATTTTTCGTTCATTTCACTTATGCCACAATAAACAAACCATATTACATAAAACGTCACCAATTTAACACAATATAGAGACAAGTTACGCAAGATTATGAATAAAATATAAAATCCACTACATGACAGACTGAAATCCCGCCAAAAACTTTATTCTACGTTAGTTTTGTTCCCAAGCTTTGATTTGTGATATATTATGTATTATAAAAGTAAAGTAAGTGTATTTTATATTAAAATAAATACTTTTTGGTGAATAAATATATCTGTGAAGCTACAAATATCAACAATTTTTATTTTTCTGTCGATATGTCTGTTTTTTTATTTGTTTCGGGTAATCTCCGAAATGGCTGGACCTATTTGAACAGTTTTTTTTTCTTACAAATGAGTACGCTATTGATCTAGCAAGGTCTTAATAGCTTCACCGGACTACAAGTAATATTTGAACGGGAATTTTACGGGCAAATAACTAACTAATTAGCTGTTTTATTTTAAGCTAGCGGGTTCAGCAGTCGTTGCCCGCCCTGATAATAAGACAAACTATACCTAAATCTTGCCCAAAAATCATTTTATATATTAGTAAAAACGACATGAAGATGGGTTCTGTAGTTTTTGATCTTATCGCGAACAGACATATAGAAGGACGTGGAACGTTTTACACTATGTAGTGATGAACTGTTATCTGTGCATTCGTCTGTGTGAAATTAATCAAAAATATGTTGTTCACTGTAAACATGCGCGTGTGACGTGCGCTGTACTGGACTCCAAGAATAAATATAATTGAAAGTCATATGTGTACATTTGATTTAAATTATACCAAGTTATAATAATAACTTAATTACATCGACACTATGGACATATTATACTTATATAATAAAAGATTTAACACATATTGTTTGATAATGTTTAGCTTAATGTTTTCATTACTTTCTTATATAGTGTAAGTGAGCACTCTGGGTGATATATAGCAGTTTCAAGTTCCAGTTATGTGGCTGATGATAAAGCCCATCCCATTCAATACACTATTAGTATTCACATATACATTGTACACGTTACCTGTTACAGTAGATGATGTGCGTGTAATACTTACAAATATTTTTGAAAGAGTATTATTGTATTTTACACTAGATGTGTGATCACAATTTTAAATGTATTTAATATATTTAAAAAAAACGCGTGCGAAGCCGCGGGTAACAGCTAGTGTTTAATAAAATTTCAAATTTAACTGTGAAATTAAGCCATGAAATTCATCATTGTCTAGTAGGATGAATGCTTCATAATCCAGGAGTATTTATTTCTTCTAAGTCCAAGTTAATGTAAAGGCTTAAGCGCCAAATCTTCTATATAGTATTTCAGACATTTTTTTATCTTCTTAATCTTCAAATAATCATTTAAAAATATGTACTGATATGTCCATGTGTTGTCAGGGTATCAGGATAAGTCAGGAGATCGATATTCAAGTAAAGTGTCGTGCGGTTATTTCAACGTTATAACGAGATAGTGGTTCTCTTGTTACAACTTTCCTGGGATTTTTTGTGGCATCGCAGAATTCATGGTCCGTGGTATTATTTCTCATTCACTACAGTTATGCACAATAAACTAACCATATTACATAAAAGACCACCAACTTTACACAATATAGAGTCAAATAACACAAGATTATGAATAAAATATAAAATAATAGACTAAAACTTCATTTTATTGGAATCTCATTGGAACTATAGACTGTCAATGGTAGCAATAATCCAGAAGATTGATTGTCAAAAATAAAATAAAAAAAAAACTATTACACCTTTGTTTTTTAGTGAGAACTTTAAGTTTTTATATACATATGATAAAATCAAGTAACTTTTTGTACATTATTATTAAAAAAAACCAACAGAAAATTAATTATTGTTATACAACTATGCATATCCGTAGTAGAAGAATCGGCAACATTGTGATGGCGCAAGTTTTGAATACACGAGTGCTCGCGTACTGAGAATGTACTTGAACTAAATGAAACGAATACAATGTCCACATTCGGTACAAATTATGAGAAAGGAAGTTAGCAAATTCCTCCATATGATAAATGATAAATTAGTTTTATATTGCAATTAAATTTAATATTAGATAAACATTGCATTGTATTAGTAACAATGATATTACAAATATAAATAGTAATCCGTAACCGGGTGTTCTTAATAAAATGGTTATTTTTGCTCATAGAAACTATGCATTTTATACGAATTTATTATGTCTCGTCTTATTATTTTTACATTGTATTTTTTCATTACTACTTAACATCTTTAATCCTTTGATAGAATTTAAGTTATTTTATCAATATTGCCAAGTTACTGAGGAAAACCGTAGTGGTATGTAATATAGATAAGGAATCGTCAAAATCGGTTTATACTACTTCCATACATGCCTGTACCACTACGAAATTTTGTCGATAGTGACACTAAATACAGTTGTGGGAAGACATGCTTATGCTTAACGAACTACGGCTGTGTGATGATAGACGCAGCTAGGTAGCTGAATTGATGGTTTTTTCAAACATCGGAGTTTAGCGGACGCTAATGTCGAGTCATTGGAATGGCACAGGTGAGGCAAAGTATAATCTGCGCCTTTATCAAAATAATCTTTGAATTTCAATTTAGCACGGCAAGTAGTCGAAGCTGCCTTTCGCAGATATGGGAGTATCATTATAAGAAGTAATAACGTTGAATTTCTGTAATTTAGTCATTGGTACCTTCCACCCGACGACCAAATAATATTTTGATACTAACAATAAGTAATTTTTCAGTGCATTATTCACATTGTATTCTGCGGGTGAAAGGCTAACGAGTTGTAGATTAGTACACACGATAACATGAAACTACAAATCTAAATAAATGATTGAATTTATTATTATGGATTTACCATATTTACCAAATTTTAATTTAATGTTTAAAACTTTATAACGAGAAACAACATACATATAATTATCAAGGTCCTAATTATAATAATAATCTAAATGAAAGTCCAAAATGTCATCTATATAGATACGTTCTTTTACCAAATTATTAAATACTCGATTATTTTAGCTACGCATTTTAACTTTGAAATGTAGGCACGCCTTGTAAAACGCCATGGATTTTTTTTTACTTTAATTTTGGCCTCCGTTCTTGTAATAGATTATTATTTGTCGAGTTGGTACTCGTAGTATTACAAGTTTGTTTCGATCAATTAACTAACAATATGGCGGCCGTCTTGCTACATCCAAAGAGTTACAATTTTTCATGGAGTTTTTGTAGCAAGTCAGAATCCATACTCCTCTATTATTTTCTATTTATTTCACTTCTGTGCAATAATCAAACTATATTACGTAAAAGACCACCAATGTTACAAAGAATCAAAATGTTGACTATAGCTAACTTCAGGGTATCGGTTTTTCGTGACGGTGTGGGCGCACATTGTAAAAATTTACTCTCATCATTTTTCCAGTATAACGTCAATTTAAATGCTCAAAAAACTAATTTTAGACCTGCTGTTTGAATTCAATAATTTCTAAATGTAAAATTACAAAATATGTGACGTCACACTAGGGAAGGGGGCAGTCTCGCAAATGTGACCAGCTGTGACAAGGACATGAGAGGGGTCAAAAAACCATGAAATTCGTGTGACATAATTTATAGATGGTCCCAAATATGAAATTTAGAAATCCTGCAAGGAGCCAGAAATTTGCTGAAGGAAAACGTCGTAATGAAACACCATAGCATGATAGCTTTTCCTAAAGCTAAATAGCTAATTACTACTTTCAAGTTGAAAATCTATTGCAGAGCACCTATAGGTGTGGCAAATTATAGCTTGGATACAATGAAACGAAATACCAAAAACATAACTTATATCAACGCGATGATATAGTGCTTGTTCTCATTACTACAGCTATTTATGGATAAATCAGAGAAATGGGTTTAAGGACAAATTAGGCGCCATCTTAAACCGAGAATATTTATCTTCAGTTCAATATTTCAATCGTAATATACATATGCATATAATATATCTATGTAGAAAAGTCTGTTACTTAATAATACACAGAAAATCCTAAGTTATATTCTAGAGCAGAAATAAATAAAAATAAGGCCACAGAAAAGGTCGCCGGTCATAATGGAAAAATCTTATTCTTTTTTTCGACTAGACCCCATCCATACGGTACGTTATGGAACTTTGTTCCACAAATCACTTCGTTCCCATCAAATAGTAGTTCTGATATAGCACTAATAGTTCCACAATTATTTTAAACATAAATTATCAATATTACACTTTAAAGATTACAATCAACAGATGGCGCTATTAATTTAAAAATATTCGCTAGTCATACGTTGTGTACAATATAACTAATTCATATTATTAACATATTGTTTTATATTGTACACTTGTAGTCTTTCTTAGATATTTATGTAAAAAAAATATGGTCATATAGATGGCTTTGTAAATTTATCTATGTTGCAAACACTCCCGTGTTGGTTTGGTTATGTTGGGGGAATTGTACATATATGTTGTTTAGCAATGTTGGCAGAATGGCGGGAGGGTTCTATACATAATTGAAATTTCCTTTCCCCGTCCAATTATTCTACTCAAAGGGGAATGACCTTTATACAATGGAACTAGTGACCATAGCACTAGAAAGAATTTTAGGGAAATATTCATTGATATTTTTCTAGTTATATCCATTTGAAATAATTTTTTGCTAGATCATTTGTCATGTTTCTTACTTCAATTATTTAAATTATTAATGATAAGTACGTATTATATATAACTTATAAACTGATAAAAAGTACAGCAAGATGGGGATCAATAGATTTTTTTGGAGGAGGCCTTCACCCGGGGTAGGTTCTTGTAAATAATTAAAATTATAATTATTATAAGATATTTTAATTATTACTTTGCAAGAAATTTAAGCTTTTCTTTTTTATTTATCACATAAAATATCTATGATTATTTAATATCTTTTTTTATAAATAATTATTGTCATTATAAATTAATAAATTATACACATCGTGCACATTTAAAAATCTGATAGAGAAAATTATATTCTGATATAAAAATTGCCCATATCGAGGAAATACCATTTTGAAACTGGCAACATTAAAAAGGAAAGTGAAGTGAAAGAAATGAATTTACGAGAATAGGTCGCAAGTCGCATAGATTTTTGGTTGATTTCCTTTTCACTTTGCTTTCGTATTCTCAGTAAGATCTAATAGACTGAAGTTAATTTGTGTTTCTGGTTATATATTGATTCAACATACCAGGCGCTGTATCACAAAAAAGGATAAGTACTAAACTCGACAGCATCTTATTGATTTTCTTCCCTGTATTGCATATGCTTTCAATCAGCGCAAGTAGTTGTTATATCTAACGAATTATATATGATCTAGTTTGAATATCTTTAACTTATAAACAGTCACGTATCTAGTGACATTTAACCTAATTTGGTGTAAACAGAGATAGTAAAAATGATGGCAAATTCGCTCGATGTCGTAAACGTGAACCAGCCTACGCAAAATGGTAGCAAGGTGCAACCGACTAACAATGAATCAAAAACTAATCTTATAATTAATTATTTGCCTCAAACTATGACCCAAGAAGAGATTAGGTCGTTGTTCTCTAGCGTCGGCGAAGTGGAGAGTTGCAAACTGATAAGGGATAAAGTCACGGTGTTCCCGGATCATATCTTGAACGGCCAGAGCCTCGGTTACGCGTTCGTCAACTATCACAAAGCTGAGGATGCAGAAAAGGCTGTGAATACCCTTAATGGCCTTCGGTTGCAGAATAAAATTATAAAAGTCTCTTATGCTCGTCCCAGTTCAGATGCCATCAAAGGTGCGAATCTCTACGTGTCCGGCCTCCCGAAGCACATGACACAGCATGATCTTGAAAAGCTCTTCAGTCCGTATGGTACAATAATCAGTTCTCGTATACTCCATGAGAATATGAATGTTGGTCACTTGCTACAGATGGGTGGTGAAGAACAAGGGATACAGGGGCCATCACGTGGTGTCGCTTTTATCCGCTACGATCAGAGATGTGAAGCCGAGAATGCTATTAGAGAGCTGAATGGCACGATCCCCCCGGGATCAACAAGCCCCATTACAGTTAAATGTGCAAATAACCCTAGTAATCAGAATAAAGTTCTTGCCCCGTTAGCTGCATATTTAGCTCCTGCTTCAACTCGCCGCATAATAAGTCCAGCCGGAAAAGCATTGCTTGCCATCAATAAAGGTCTTCAGAGATTTTCTCCACTGACAGATCCCATCATACAAGGTAATGCTATGGGAGGATCAGGTTGGTGTATTTTTGTTTATAACATTGGATCTGATACTGAGGAAAGTATTCTTTGGCAACTATTTGGCCCGTTCGGTGCCGTCCAAAGCGTCAAAATAATAAGAGATCCCACCACTAATAAATGTAAGGGTTACGGTTTTGTAACTATGACAAACTATGATGAGGCTGTTGTTGCCATCCAATCTCTGAATGGATATTCTCTCAACGGTCAAGTCCTTCAGGTCAGCTTCAAGACGAACAAGAGTAAATCTTAAGCCCATCGAAAATCTAGTCAATAAATTATAGCTAATGCAAAAATGTTGATCATTACTCTGTCATGGTTTGACATCTTTTTATAGTACAGGCTAGCAAAATATTAATACAGACGATGCAAATCATGACATGACTACATCATAAGTACAAACATGTAGATCTTTACAGAACATAGTGGCTTCATCATTTTTATTATTAGTAAATTGACTCACTAAAGTCACAGACTGGTATAAATCTTTAGGTTCCAATGTAAGTTTTTTTTTGGCCAGGATATTTTAAAGTGAATATGAAAGCAAATTGTCTAATTTTTTTTATCACTCTCTATTTTTAGATGACAGTGTAAAAGGTAAAATAGGTTGTTTACACTCAGTATGTTCCTTCCTGTCTATAAATTGTGAAATATATATACATTCACTTAGGACTACATTTATGTTGAATTATTATAACTTCAGAGTTGTTTCCTAATTATGTATGTTTTAAAAGCAAAGTTTTATCTAATAAGTATTTGCTTCCAAATGACAAATTCTTATCAAATGCAAGCCATTGTTAATAACAGAGCTGCCTGTAATACTTAAATTGTCCTAAAGGGAAGCTTATAGAGAAAAATGGAGATTCACATTGTGGCTGGTACACAATTTATATATGCCATTTTGAAGCAAATAGTTATTTATTTGTACAATTCTTTTATTCTTACATAATGGGTAATTAGGGCACTGATTAATTTGGAATCGGAAATTGATTCTTAATTATTCTTGTCCTGCAATTTGACTAATGATAGAACAATCATGAAGACTGGGTTATGTATATGTAACACTATCGAATTCAGTACAAATAGATATTTCTATTCTAAAGTTGGTCATTTAAATTATCAAAATATTCTTTTGCAACATTGAAAGCCTTCAACATACCATAAACCTGGCTCTGAGCAATAATAATTTTATGAAGATTGACAGTGCAATATTTAATATTTTACTATAAGTAAAAGAATATAATTATTATATATTATAATATATAAATGAAAACCAGTGCAATTTGTACACAACATCTATTTTTTTTTTGTTAAAATGTGACTTATGAATAAATATAACTAATTATAACACTATATATTTGATTTATAGGTAACCAAAGATATTCACATAATGAAAGGACTGATAGATCATTTTTAAAGTAAGAAATTACTTACAATATAAAAAAAAAACATTTCTTCCATAAATGTTACATTCTAGGTAACATAAGAAAAGCTCCATTTTGATGTAATAATCATACTTTTGTCATCATATATTTGAAGTGTGCACAAAATCATATTGTCTACATTTGTGGAGGATAGTAAATCAAGTCAATACTTCTATGTATATGAAAATAAAATGTTTGTTTCCCTATGCAAGTTTATACTATTCATCCAACTGTGGTGAAGGTGTCTAAATTAGTACTACCATTTTACAGTGAATGGCACAGAGGTTGATATAGTCAACAGAAACAAAACTGGCAGGCAAAAACTAATTTGTTATATAAGAATCCTTGAAAAATTACTGTATCCAAACAACACCATAGAAATTTATGGTTGATTTGTATGTCAGAAATATATTTGTTTTTCATTTTCATACTTCCCAGAGATTCATAAGCAACTGTTATTAACAGCTTAGTATAGGGAAGTATCCAGTATGTGATAAGGTACATTGTGTCAGGGAGAAGACTGAGAGACATGCAGCTAATATCAACTTGCTTCAGTTATGTAAAATGACCAACACAATTAATGTGATGGACAAAGATAATGTTACATGAAACTGAATATAGCATAGTATCTCTGTCTACTTCCAGATGGGTCAAATCAAAAATTGGGTGAACTATTACGTTAATTTGCAGCTTAGGATTATGGTGGTATTGAGACTATAATAATGCACTTTGTTGATCTTGTTACAATATGTACCTTTTTTCTTTGATTAAAATCTTTTTTTTTTATTTCACACTTTATGCACCTTTTTTGTATATTATGTGTCCTTTCCTCTTTTCTTTTATAAACTAGTAATTAATATAATATTTAATTATTGTTCTTATAGTATTGACTTGATTTATTAGTATGTATTTACTTTATCATTTATTTTTTTGATGTTAAACATGAAAGTATTTTAAATTTATACATCTTGACGACACTCGGAATAATCTCAATCAAAATTATGAAGTAAATGGACCATGACATAATAATCTGGATAAGTTATTGATCAACATTTTATCAAATAGATTTTTGTAATTGCGAAATGAATGTGTTTAGTGTATCAGATTTGGGCACATGAATGTAGTTGTACCAATGTGGAAGTCAAATTGATATGATATAATTAAGAAATTGATATTTTATATGCGAGTTGTGAGTGAAAACCGAAACTGGTTTTTCTCACAACAATTATAATATTGTACTCGCACAAAATACATTTGTTTGACTTTCACAGCATGATATTGTCTCTCTACTTATTAGTTTCATCATATAATCATTAACTATTTATTATTAACATTTAAGTAACTTTAATAATTCATTGTAAACATAATTTATTATCATAATCATCATAGGAATTATAGATTTCATTTTAATGTCTTAATATTTAATATTGATAGGGTAAGTTTGAAATTAGTTCAGTGTTGTACGTCTTGAAGAACATCTCATGATTTTTATTATTGAGTATGACATAGTTTAATTAAAATTTTACATTCTATGATAATTATTATAATTGATTTCGATTAAATTTTGTCAAATAAGTGTATCCAAGTATCCCTGTAGTAATTTCAGTAATATACATAATTAATTTATTTATAAATAAATGCATATCATAACTGGAACTCATGAGGCAAGCAACGCTGATGTAGATGGCTTATATAATGCATTTTGTTTTAAGGATTTCCTTTAATTAATCTCTATGTTAAGCATACAATTTTGACTAAGAATTATTTATTTAAATGTACTTAAAAATGCGAAACTAGTCAATCACTTATATAATTTTATGCAACATAAAAAAAATTAAAGTATGTATGTACCTATCACTTAAGTAATTTAAACGTTGTGTTCTTTAATTTAAATAATGTAGTTAGGGTTTTGATTTAAATTATGTTTCGTGTGGTGTTTGGTTAATGTAAGTTAAATATAAATGTTTGGTACACACAGTACATAAATGTATACAAAAAATGGTGTGTAACAAAACTAGTCAAAGGTAGATAATTGTTATGTACCTCTGAGGAAATTACTTGCTACGGATAGTTTTTGCGAAGTTGACACTCTTGAGCGTGTTGTTCTACAAAATGGAATAATGTTGAACTGAATATAAGAAGAAATTTTAGACACGATAAAAATACTAAGATAAATATGATAGGTTTTGCCGCGCATACAATTTGTGGGCTGGTCTACCCGAGTGTGGCGAAACCACTAAATTACGTTGACTTTCTATAGCTAATAGCGGTTTAAATATGAGATAGAACCCATTGACATTCATTATGCAGATTCAATTGGACGAGTATGTAATTTACCAAAATCTGTTGGTTGGTTGGTTGAAGAGAACATCTAATCAACTTGGTGTCGACTATTATAAATGTAGCGTTATCAGAAAACGTTTCTTAAATTGCGAATCGCATGTATATCATTATACTTTTAAAACAGATCTGAAAACATGGCGAATATAGAATAAGTTTTCAGTATAGGTGTCTGCCATATTTGTTTGTAATAGAAGCTTTTGCCGTATTTCCTTAATACGATTGGTACTCTTAATTTGAATTATGCTCGTCTATATTAGGGTACGAATACTCTTAAGAATGTTTATCGGGAAAAGATGAAAAGGATTTATATTATGCGCTCAGAAGTGTCTTCTATAAAATATCCATGCTTTTTTTCAGTTAATAATAGGGTATGTTGTGTCGTCCCTAATTCGAAGTAATAATGAAACAAATACGCTTGCTTTTCCACCGAAAAAAAAATTGGTATAAACTCAACACACACACACCTGACCCATTTAAAAGTTTTGTTTTGCATTAATATTTTGTGTTTAATTTAAGGATAGTTTGTTCATTAAAAAATACTAACTTTTTTTTTACTATTAGTGTTTATTTATCTGATGTTTAACAATTTAGTTATTTCTTTTTAGTTGTTCGTATCATTTCGGGCAGGTTTGGGTAAGTAAGGTATGGGCCTAGTTGTAGCTAGATTTTTAATACAGAGTACAAATCGTCAATAATGTATGAATGTACGAGATCACGCGTTTGGCTTACCTACATAAATGTAATTTTGAAATAATGTCAACGAATATAATCAGGCGTAGGGAATACTGATATAGAAATTAAATATCGACGGTAGATATGTAAAATTTATGTTTTATTTCTTTCATTTAACCTCCCTAATTCCACAAGTTGATTTCACTAGAACACTCCATACGAGATACGATATATAAGTATTTGAAAAATTTATACATATTACTAAGTTTGAGTTAGTTTTCGGAACACCTGATGAGATTTTGACTAGATTTTTATTGTATAGAAAGGATTTTCAGAGGCCACAAAATTATTATTCTTTTCTATAGGGGCTAGAAAACAAGTAACTCTTATGAAATAATACCAGTTCACGAGAACTAATTCTTAAATATTAAAATGATTAAGATTTTGTTGTGATTATATTTTACTAAATAATTTACAGGTATATGACAGTACATTTG
Source organism: Antheraea mylitta (assembly GCA_014332785.1). Classification (NCBI taxonomy): domain Eukaryota; kingdom Metazoa; phylum Arthropoda; class Insecta; order Lepidoptera; family Saturniidae; genus Antheraea; species Antheraea mylitta. Next base: position 1,312,653 of record JACEII010000041.1, read on the forward strand.
AATGCTTTGCTTAGTGCAATGGTTTTTAATATACCTATCACAATAAAATGAAACTAGGTTACTGGCGAAACGATAGGTGGAATTCTTAAAAATTACACGTAAAATAAATAGCAATATTCTCGAGGAAAACTGTGGCTTTAAAATTAATTACTCATATCATTTTGTCGTAGATTTATACGTATTCTACTATAATCTTCCATTAGAAAAACGTCGATTGTTTTATATTTCTATTTTACTCTACGATTGAAAACTGTACATTGAATAGACGTTCCGCTCTCAGGCAATTTAAAAATTATGCAATGCAAATAATTTTATGGCAGACTGTTCTAAAATCAGAAAGATTTAATTTACAACCATCTTAGGAATTTTAAATCTTATGTAATCAACACACCTTTTTGGCCTATTAGTTGCAATTTTTCAAACTCAAAAATTTAAACTTCGCTAAGTTTGTCATACAATTATTATTAAGTATGAATTGCGTACAATAACGATCTCTCTATTATAATTTAACCCATGGGTTCAATGAACTTGAATAAACGTTAACGCCTTTGTTATTTATGCAGCAAAGTTTTGTTTATCAATCTACTTATTCAAAATGTAACAGGTGATTTAAAAGAAATATGACTCTAGCTATAAAAAACAACTTTATCAATTATAATGGTCTTATTAGAATAATATACACAATCATGATTGAACGTGTTTGTCTAGTCTAAACAGACCTTGTATAAAGGAAACAAGAGAAAATTAATCATAATTTTCGTAATGAGTAAACGTAAAAAAGTTATTTAAATCATTTTCCATTTTTTTTTAACCTGTAATTATAATTTTGTTAAGAGATATATTGGTACAACTTATCGGTTGTGGCGTTTGCCGTAATTTTTGAGTAAGTCTATTGGCTACTGCTTTCTAAAACGACATTTCATTTTCTTTGTAGGTTTCTCAGATAGAAGAAAGAGCTACCTACAGTTTTCTGTAATATATTGTATTTATTCATTTATGCTTTATAATTAAATAACCTGTGCATGTTATTTTAATTTTATCTAGGGTTTATTATTGGCATGGACATAATATTATACTAAAGTATAATTATTTCATGTTTACTGGTGTTACGCAGACGTCACATCACATACCTGTAACTACATTACTTATAGGTACGTTGTTTTTTTTT
>JACEII010000041.1:1313830-1482604 GCA_014332785.1 Antheraea mylitta
ATTATATTTGACATCTCGGATTGGACCGATGTCGTTCCGTCTCCGGATATAGTTCCAGGAACTATTACGGTCCGGAACTACTCACCTTTACTAGACACCGTGAGGGTATCCACCTTTACGTGGTTGATATTCCCGTAATTTGTACGAAGCAATTTGTTTCCACATTTATTATACGTACGGCTAAGGAGTGGAATCCACTCCCGGCGTCTGTCTTCCCCCATCTTATAATTTGGGAGTCTTCAAGAATAGAGTGAACAGGCATCTAGTGGGTAAGGGATACATCGTCGGCCTCATCATCACTGCCATCGGGTGAGATTGTGGCCAAGAAGCGTGTACCTGTTGAACATAAAAAATATATATATCTCAGCAAATTCAAGTAAATTAAAAAATATATTAATATTTAAAAAAAAACATTAACAATTAGCTCTAACTAATCAAGTATAATAATAATATCTTGTTTACTTAAAATAATGTCAGAGAAAAGGTGTGGACACAGAGACTGTAGGAAATATATATATATATCATAAAAAATATTTTATGACAATGGTGTGATAATAGGGTATCATGTTGTGTACAATACCAGAAACTCTAAGATGAGATGGCCTGTGGCTCAAGAGGGTCTGGGTATTTTAGCAGTGTTTCCTTACATTGAGCACTATCTAACAAATTTGCTGACAGATTTTGAAGGTATAGGTCTATTAAGAAATGTTGCCATGTACTCATACAATGCATTTTTAGGTCAGTTGTTGAAAATGAAATGTTTTTTTTTTTATCTGACTATACTTTTGACCTAGCAAGGTCTTGACAGCTTCACCGGATTACAAAGTATAGTATGCAAAATTCCTTTTATTTTACAATACACATGTCCATCAACTGACTAGTTGGCTTGAACAAATGTGCAATCTAATGTTTTACCAATATAATCATTATACTTTTATTCATTTAGGCCTTAAGAAAGCGCTTATGAACATAAAAACTACCACCATTGCAAAAAACAATCTAGTCATCTAGAAGAATCAGAAAGAAACTTGATCTGGTTTATATTTTTAACACATATATATATCTAAAATGCCTTACATGTTACAGTCCGAGAATTCCAAACATCACCAATGTTCACATATTGATTGATTTACTCTAATTTCCCTTTGACACTAAAACACACTAGACATGGTGCATTACTGTTCTATGAATAAACTTCTACAGTACATGCATTGCGTTTCATATATTGCTATAAATTTATTTGTTGAAATTCTTCAAATTTATATGACAATCTATCTATTAATTTTCAGATGATTCTGTGACAGCACTTACTTTATCCTTATCAACTTTATCTGCAGAAAAAGCCCGTATGGAAGAAGCTTTCCAGGCTGACAAGAAAGTTACCAGGGATAAGGTACCTTTAAGATTTTCTTAATTTGAAATATCCATTAGAATTTTAGGTTGTGGTGGTTTGAAGTTTGACCTTAACCTGATGTACTCAGGTTCAGACCCCGGCATGTACCAAAAAATTATTTTTCGGAATTAGTGTACATTTACTAATTTACCTTTCTATGTATAATGTCTTTTTGGACAATTTGACAGAAATTTTGTTTTATCTACCGTGCTCGCTTCTACATAACTCAGTAACCATAGTAATGCTTCTAGTTCAATAGGACTTTATGAAGTGTGAAATATTAAAAACTGCTTACAGATACAGTTTTATATTACATACTGGTAGTTATTTTATACTTTGTTGGAGCGGGAGGAGCTCCTCTTCCCCACCCCACACCTTTTCCCTCCTTAACATACCGCTAAAGGGCAGCAGTTAGTTGCGCGTCCGCACCGCTATAAGACAAACGAATCGTCGTCGATTAACGTACGCGCCGGAGTGGCTTTTATATGCACTATATGCAATGCAGCTGTATTAATATAAGTTCGAGTGCTTAGTGTTTGCCGCAAGAAAGTTTTGGACAAAGAGTTTCTCCACCGGAGTAGTGCTGAGCCTGGCGACTGGAATTGCCAAGTAAGTGTTTATGTTCCCATTACCAAGCTCAATCGACTAATTACCTTGTGATCCTGCGATTGAGCATATCTCCGGCTATACCCTTGCCCTCGCTAACAACAAAGAAAAATACAGTCCACATCTCTCCGTAGAAAAACCCGCATCAATGGCGGTGAAGGGGTGTATTATCCTTCTCTATCTTAATATAAATATAATTAAAAATTAAATAAAGTCCCATATATATAGAGTATGTGTTGTATTTTTTTATTTTGATAAACAACTGATACAAAATTTAGATGTAATCGAATATGATATAATCAATGTACTTAAATATTGACTAACATAGATTATGTTTTAATATCACAGATTATCTAACATGATAGTACACTTGACAGGGAGGCGGTTTTTATATAAACTGTGCAGCATCTGTTACTTTAATACCCCATGTTTCATTAGAATATTTTTTTCTTATTATATATTATATAAATTTCTCTCTTAGGATTTATCGCAGAAATATTTTATCTTTTAGTATGAAAATATAATCACGACTATGCGAGAAGAAACCAAAACTCTGGTACAACAGCATTTGGCCGAAGTCAACAATCTCAAAGCGAAGGTAGCTTACGAGATTCAGGAGAGGGAGAGAGAAACAGCAGATCATGCTGCTATGATAAAGTAAGCTCTTTCAATTATCATAAGTAATGTTGTGAATGCGAATGTGAAATTGTTTTTAAGTTTTCAAGCCATAAAAGCTTAGTCGGACATGATGAAATTCTGCGTATATTTTGTTTGGGGCACAGGAAAGGGCATAACTCGATTTTTATCCAGGAAAAGCGATTGATTCCGAGGTATAGGTAAGATATATATTAAAGTGAGCGAAGCCGCGGGAAAAAGGTAGTTAAAAATATTTGTGATTCGGTCGATCGGTTTCCTCACGGATTGTAGCGACGTCTGCCGCTAGCCTCTTCTGGACGAGCCTCGGCTGTAGTTGTAGCTCCTGTCGTTTCGTCTCGATCAGTTGCTCTTCGGCCTCCAACTCGGCCTGCCTAATCCTAGCTACGGTGTTGGCGGTGGACCGATGCGAGCGTACCGACGGTGCTCGCGATCCCCTGGCCTCGGTGGCCGCGGCGTGGATCATGGCTGCGCGCGACGTTAACGTTTCGGACGTGACGGTATTGTTCGCGACGGTACGTGTATTCGCTTGCGCGTGTGTGTGTGCGGATGGAGACGCAAGCGAGTCCTCGAACACCCGCGCCTTCTCTTCGAATGTTTGGCTCCTTGTAGTCGGCATCTTCAGCACTTGCAAGCTCCTACAAGCCCTAACAGCCCTAACAGTCCTTCGGGCGGGCCCACACGTGGGATATGCTCCCTCAGGGATGGACAGCAGGATAGGTAAGGGTGGGGACTACCCAACAGAGGAGTAAGACCACTACGGGGTGCTCAGGAGTCGGTAGGAATATCCGACTCCGTCGGCAGTGCCTACAGTCCGGCCCCCGCGGTGATAACACTCGTATTGGCGTCGTGATACGATTGACACCCGTTGTCCAGTACTCAGGCCGTTTGTCACCGTCAGGTGGCCCAAGTGTGGGTTGAAGTTGCAGGCTTGCCGCAACGCTCGGTGGCTTGATCACGACGAGATGCTCAGTCTCGTCGCACCTTTCGGTGATCTTCACTCGGCGATATACAGGTACAGGCTCGTCGCACCGTTCGGTGTTTTTCTCTCGACGGTCAGCAGCGCAGATTCGTCGCACCATTATGATGTTTCTCACGACGATCTGCAGGTACGATTTCCCCCAGACGATGACTCGTTCTGCGCCGCTGGTCGTACGGAAGTGCCCAGTCTCGAACACGATTCTACTTCAAAAATGTTCAGTAATCCTCTTCAATAGGTGCTGGCTTCTATTATCCGGCTTCGATGGACCAAAACTGTTGGGGTCAAGGTCTCCTCCGGGTTCAATAAAACAGCAGTAGAACTTCAAACTTTAGTGGACTGTATATTTTATAAGACTACTGTTACGTCATTGTAATCGTGTCTGGAGAACCGGTGGTTAAGTTTTACACACGTTTTTTCATATATAAGTACACGATTACAAACTTACAGCTAGTACTTTATTAGCGTCCCAAGGACTTTTACAGTTTACAAGAATCTACGATACATTTCACGTGGTGGTTCAGTAGGATTTCTTTCAAATAATAATAATAATCGGTTTTGCGGTTAAATTCAAATAATTGTTACCGATATTTTGAAGCGTTACATAAGTACATATTTACTTGAGTAATATACATAAGAACACATTATTTCCTCTTTTCAAAACATGACTCAAGTTACACTAACACATACATTATATATCAACACATACGATTTTACCGTAAGATATTTTATTTAAGAGACTTTTACGTCATAATACGTGCTCTACATAAGGTTTTTTTTATCGAAGCACGACAAAGTGACTGCTGTATGCCTGATGTTAAGCATAGTACAATCCAAAAACATCGGCAAACACCGAGAGACAGATTATCCATCGCTGGTCGCCGCTGTCATGCCGGCCATAATGACGAAAGTCACCCGGTACTGGATATGCACAGGCTGATCCCGAAACGCGACGCGCAAAAGCGAGTCACTATGACGGGCTTTCTCGTCATATGCATGGTGGTTGCGACCCAGTCGGGCTGTAAAACCCTACCACCCCGCTCTCGCCATTGCCTCGTTCGTTATTCAGCAGGGTGCACCACGTGCAGGTGAGGTTGGCTTGGGTGTCTCAAGTCTTAAGATGTTACTCGACACCCCTTACACCCCAAAATATATATCCTACATTTTACATTATGATAAACATTACGAGGCTAAGCTGTCCGTAACAATAATATTAAACTATGAAGCAATAATACACGATTATTTGTTATATTTACAGGGAGATGAATTTAAAACTGAACAGCGAAAGAAAAACTAAAGAGAAATTGGAAGATAAAGTTGTCAGTACAACAGAAGCACAAGGTAAATAAATGTTAACATTCCTTATAATTATTAACATTGTGTATTAATCAAACATCAATCAATCACTCAAACATTATTACAAAATTTAATTGTACAGATCATCTTCTATGTGTTTCCTTAATTATTATTATAAGTAGGTGGTAGAGCCACGCTAAAGCTGTTATTGGATTCAGAATGAATGGGTCGGCTCGCCCGCAGTATTACCACCCTCTCACAGAAACACCGACGTAAAGTAACAGTACTTGCATTGTTGCGTTTTGTTTGGTCAGTGAGAACGTTGGAGACCCACGTCTCCTCCCCTCTCCTATCCCCCTCCTTTCCCCCATTCCCTCCCAAATACAGGCTGGCAACGCACTTGCAACTCCCCTAGTGTTGCTAGTGTCTATGGATGGCGATGATCACTCAACATCAGGTGACCCGCCTGTTAGTTTGCCAACTATGATATAAAATAAATTATTATGAATTTTGTATAAGAAGCATTTAATGAGAAAGTTTTATTTTTAGCAATCAGTCTTCTAGTAGATGATTACTGCCATTGTCAACTAGTTTTAATTATAGTATAAGTTTCTTGCTATCATTTTAATGAACTAACAAGATGGTGGCCGTCTTGTTAGAACTTTCCAGGGAGTTTTTGTGGAAAGTCAGAATCCATGCCCCTTGGTATTATTTCCCATCCACTTCGCTTGTGTACATTAAACAAACTATATATCGTAAAACACTACCAATATTACCAAAATACCAAATAACGCAACATGAATAAAAGTGCACTTCACGAATGTTCGAGGATTGCACTCTAATCTCAATTCAGTCCACTTTCACCTGGAGACTGTTAAGCCGCACCAGCTCTTCCTCACCGATATGCACATACGTTGTCCTTCAGACGGAGCTTACTTAGATTACCCAGGGTACTTCTTAGAGCATAACTTTATACAATGCGCTGGTGTTTGCTTGTATGCTCGAGACGACATATGCTATCGGCGTCTTCGCAATCTTGAAGACTCCTATTTCTCAACGTTATGTGTACTAGTAGACTCTGGTACAGATATGACCATCTACATTGGAGTGTACCGCCCGCACAGTGCAGATCAGGAGACATCCAGGTTATTTGAACACCTATGCGAGGCAGCAGAGGCAGCGCAACAACGTTACCCTTCCGCGAATTTGGTTTTCCTAGGTGATTTTAACGCCCTGGTGATGGGCGATTGGATTGGTTATTTCCATATCTTAAAACTGACATTGGTGGGAGAGAGGCATATAAACTATCTCTTTCATTAGACCTCTCACAGCTGATCAGGCGATGCGGGTACCTGATGTTGATACTCACACTGCAAAATGCCTAGATATTCTATTAACAACAGATCCAGAGAGATTCTCCATCACTGTCTCAGCACCACTTGGGAGCTCTGACCACTGTCTGGTTAAGGCTGTATCATCATATTCTCCACCAGACATCAACCCCAAAGGCGTGAGAAGAATATGGCGATATAAATCTGCAGACTGGGATGAGATGCGTCACTTTATAGCATCTTATCCTTGGCAGAAGATTTGCTTCCACTCTACAGATCCGTCGAGCTGCACTTTTGCCATTACCGATGTGGTGCATCAGGCTATGGAAAACTTTATAACATATACTGATGTACCGCTTGGAGGTGAAGCTCGCCCATGGTTCAACGCTGAATGTACCGAAGCTGAAAGAAATAAAGAATTAAGTTTCCAAGCCTGGGCCTAAGCACGCTGCAATCAATCTCCGGATTTAAAAAGTAAAAAGAAAGGAAAAACAAAGCGACTAAGACTTACAAGAAAGCTTTGAGTAAAGCTCGCTTTGACCACGTTGGCCGCATTGGCGCCAAACTAGCTTCTTATCCATCTGGTAGCAAAGCCTTTTGGTCTATTATTGCCAAGTCAGTTGAAGCTAATTTTCTTAAGTCCTCGCTTCCACCCATGATGAAATCAGATGAGTCATTGGCTTATTCAGCAACAGAAAAGGCAAATTTTTTTGCAGGCCTGTTTGCGAACAATTCACGTCTAGATGCTAACATTAAACGTGAACCATTAATACCCTCGTGTGATACCACAATGCAAGACATTGTGATTCGCACCAAGGATGTACGAAAAGTGCTATGCAATCTAGATGTGAATAAAGCTAGTAGTCCTGACGGTATTCCGTCAAGGGTGCTTAACATCTGTGCACCTGAGTTGGCTCCTATCTTGACACGTCTATGTCGCCTTTCTCTGGAATCTGGTATTGTTCCAAAATCTTGGAAAACCGCGAATGTTCAGCCGATACCTAAAAAGGGGAACCGTGCGGACCCTTGTAACTATCGCCCAATTGCCATAACCTCACTTTTCTGTAAAGTAATGGAGCGAATAGTAAATAAGTAGTTGTTGACATACCTAGAGCTTAATGATATTCTCAGTGATCGCCAATACGGATTCCGACAAAAACGATCTACTGGTGACCTCCTAGTGTGTGCCACCCATTACTGGAGTGAGGCTATCGAGAACCACGGAGAGGCTGTAGCTGTTTCTCTGGATGTCTCAAAGGTATTCGACAAGGTCTGGCACGTTAGCCTCTTAAGTAAGCTCCAAGCATACGGAATACCCGAACGCCTGCGGACTTGGATTTGCGATTTCCTTAGAGAGCGGACTATACGAGTAGTTGTTGATGGCTGCTCATCTGATCCCAAAGTTCTAAATGCCGGAGTTCCACAGGGATGTGTACTCTCAGCAACCCTATATTTGCTGCACATCAACGATCTACTCATGCCCGGTATCTTTGGGTACGCGGATGACAGCACTGTATCTGAGAGGTATATATCCAGTCCTCGAGCTAGCCTACCGGAAATCCTTACTGAGAGAGAGGCCATGGTCGAGCGTTTGAATAAGAAGCTTAGGTTTGTTTCTGATTGGGGTAATTCAAACCTGGTTTTTTACGCCGAAAAGACACAGGCGTGTCTCTTCTCTACAAAACGGAGTCCGGTCAACTTGACTCCTACTTTTCAAAAGGTTTCCTTGCAAGTAACTGACAACCTTAAACTTCTTGGAATCCAGCTATCCAGACCTCAATTTTGGGCGCTCAATTGAATTAAAAGCAAGAACAGCTGCGAGAAAACTTGGGATTCTCTTTAAGTTAAGCGATATTTCACAGCAAAACAACTTCTCAGCCTGTACTAAGATCAAGTACGCTCATGTGTGGAATATTGCTGCCACTTATGGGATGGATCAGCCATATGTCAGCTGGCCGCTCTAGATTCCATTGAACGTCGTGCTCGTCGGCTTGTCGGTGATGAAGCGCTGTGGGAGACAAGAATGCTCAATTTAGAGCATCGTCGAAAAGTAGCTTGTCTCTCATTGTTTTATAGGTTACACTTTGGAGTGTGTGCAGAGGAATTACACAATATAATTCCACCGTCTCCATTCCATCAGAGGACGACTAGACGCCGTGAGGGCTTCCACCCTTACGTGGTTGATATTCACATAATTGGTATGAAGCGATTTGCTTCCACATTCATTATGCGTACGGCTAAGGAGTGGAATTCACTCCCGGCGTCTGTCTTCCCGTCATCTTATAACTTGGGAGTTTTCAAGAGTAGAGTGAACAGGCATCTAGTGGGTAAGTGCGATACATCGTCGGCCTCATTGTCACGTTACCATCAGGTGATATTGTGGCCAAGCGCGTACCTGTTGTACATTAAAAAAAAATATAAAGTCTGCTACTTGACATTGTAAGGTCCCACTAAATACTCAACTAAGCAAGTCGATGACGAGTAACAGGTTTTGCGCAAACTTGTAAGAGGTACATTTGTGTTTATATATTGTAAGAGGGTTTCCACGTAAGACCATCTTACTAATGTGTATAGGTATATCAAATTTCACTTAATTTAGATTTTAACCTCTTGCGCTCGAGAGCTCCGGAGCGGAACCCTTTAATTTATTTTTTTTTTTTTTTTTTACTTACTATTATTTTAATTACCAACATTTTAAATGGCTCCAGTCTCAAGTGTAAAGGATTAATATAATGTAACATACTGTAATGTAATGTTCTTCATATAGTGTAAAAAGTAAAATATAGGTAATGTATATAAAAGAACCAAACATGTCCTTCTGTATAGGACTATTTTACTGTTTATAAGTAAATAATATAGAAACATGGATGGAAACTTAAATTGATTATCCAGGATGGCTTTTCTTGGTTATTCCTCAGGACTATGACATGTGTTTTCTTCAAGACAGAATTGAAACGCTTTCTCACAATAGTGTTACTTTTGGTGAAAATAACATAGAAACATTGGTGGAAACTTGAATGGGTTATTCAGCACGGTTTTTCCTGAGTTTTCCTCAGGACTATGACATGGGTTCTCTTCAAGACAGGATTGAAACGCTTTCTGACAATAGTGATGCAGTTATCAATAGGCGATGGCATACATTCACCACCAGGTGGGCTGTCTGTCTTGCTGCGTTTTGGCATAAAACCAAAATTTTTGATTTTTTTCTTTATTCAGTTTAGGCCCTAATAAGACTTTTATGAACGTCAAAAACTACCACCGGTTTGGAAAACAACCCACAGCCATCGAGAAGAACCGGCAAGAAACTCGATCGGGTACATTTTTTTTTATATATATTGCCAATACATCATACAATAGCTTATAGTGGATGCACAGAGAGGAGTCAATTCCAGACATCACTATCGAAAAATATGGGACGGCCAGTTTGTCACACTGTTTAGTATTCAGTCCAAGTGCGATGTATAGGTCACACGTTCGTTTTTTCTACGTAAGTCAGTTCTCTGGAACGAACTCCCAGCGGCAGTGTTCCCGGACTATTACAGTTTACAATCTACTACTACAGTTTACAATCTTTCAAGAAATGGGCCTACTCCTTTCTTAAGGGCCGGTAACGCATCTGTGATTCTTTTCGTGTCGCAGGTGTCTATGGGCGGCGGGAATCACTTACCATCAGGTGACCCGCATGTTCGTTTGCCACTAGTAGCATAAAAAACCCTTCAATGTTCTGTGTTGTCATTCCAGCTTCTCAAGCTGAGCTGGAGAAGAGGGTTAGGGATCTGAGCAGTTCCTTGGAAGCTGCACAGAGGCGGCTGCAGCGGGCGGAGGCGCGCACTGTTGAGACCCCGGCGTTACTCGTCCGGCTTCAGGAGAAACTAGCTCTACTGGAGCAGTCACACTCCGTTGCAATTAGAGAGGTAAGTGTTCAAACTGTACACATTCCACTCTCTAGATATTTGCCTTTATTGTTGAAATCATTTTGAATTTATTTACTTTTCAGTACACTATTTATGTTCTTTAGTTATATTTTCAGCTTAGTTTCATTATATTATTATAATTGGGATTTTGGGGGGATTTTGGAATATTATGTAATGTTGGTTTTTATATTTTATTTTTAATCTTGTGTAATTTGGCTCTATATTTTGTAATATTGATGGGATTTTAAGGAATACCACAGATCACAAAATCTCACTTGTTACAAAAACTCCTTGGAAAGTTCTAACGAGACAGCCACCATGTTGTTAATTTATGGAAATTGTCGCAAGAAACTTGTATTATTATAATCTACTCGACAATGGTAATGATAATGTGGAAGATTCGTTGGCTAAAAAAGATTAGAGGGATCAATTGTTTAGGTGATTTGTTGAATGATGTATGTTGGTGAGTGGTTTGATGCAAAACATTATTAGAGTAAGTGATTACCTTGGACTTATTAGCACCTGGGAAGCTTTCAGTTATTAAGTTTCCATGATAGCAAGAGATGCGGAATTTCTAGTACCATTTGATGCTGCGAAAGATTGCTTTTCTTTCCACTTAAGATTTACTCAGTGAAACAATTAGTCCCATTCAGAGTGTATTATGTGTAATCGCGCACAGGCATTCAGTATTACGGTACTACTCCTTTAATTAAGATAAAGTAAATAAAAAATAAAAAAGTCTTAACCGATTTAAAATTAATCGAAAACCCATAAGGCACTAAAAAGCGCAAGATAAATAGTTTATCAAATCAACCAAATTAAATAAAACATATGAATATATGTGCTACCTAGAGATGCATTGGACGTCGGTGCCTTTGTACCTATGTAGATGATATTATTTTCGGTTGGCACCGATTGGGACGAATGAGACTACACGGGAAGCACCAGCTTTCAAATAAAAAAAAAATTATCAAAATCAGTTCACCCGGACTAAAGTTATGAGGTAACAAACATAAAAAAAAAAAAATAGAGACGAATTGAGAGCCTCCTCCTTTTTTTGAAGTCGGTTAAAAAGACGCCTCACAACTGTCACAGGAATAACATTCTTTTTTCTTTACTGTACTTTGCAGTTTATAGCTTGAGTTCCGTTAATTCTACCACTTTGATAAGTGTTTTATATCTCACTAACTGAGCTTCCTCGTCTGTACACTAACAAATCTAATTACTTATCTGCACCTGGGCTATTTCCATGTCTCAGGTTAATACTCTTCATCTGTGAGGTTTTTTTTTTAAATTTTTGGGAACTAATTTTCTAATAGATTATTACTGCCATTGTTAAGTACGTACAGTTGTATATTACAAGTTTTCGTTTCAATGAAGTAATAAGATGGTGGTCGTTCTGTTAGAACTTTCCAGGGTAATTTTGTGGCAAATCATTGTGCACAATAACCAGACTATACTACGTAAAATACACAAGATTAGGAATACAATATAAAGTCTAATATATGACATTCCAAGATCCCGTTAAAAAATCCATCAGTGAAGTTACGTTTTTTTTTTCTCAAACTGACTACACTATTGACTTAACAGCTTTACTGGATTACTAAGGCTAGTGCTTAAGGCATTAGCTCATGCAATTCGCGACCTATCTGTGCTGACCTAAACTAAGATACATATCTATAGTTATATGAGTTACTATTCATGCTTATATGTGTAGCAAGCATACATATGTGAGCATGTAAGAGTATATACGTGCGTGTTTTTTTTTCTTTCTAGAACTGACTACGCTATTGATCTGGCAAGGTCTTAACAGCTTCACCGGACTACTAAGGCGAGCGTTTAAGGCATTCAGCCGATTTTATTTGGGCAACTAGCTCAAGGGTGCATACCTCGGCTTGGGCTGTTGCCCAATACATGAAATACGCGACCTATTTGAGCTAACCTCAGCTAAGCTACATATCTACCTTTAAACGAGGAATCCTTGCATATTTTTATATTGTTATATATTTAGGATCTCGGAAACGGCGTCAACGGTTTTCGTGAAACTCAGTATGTGGGTGGTTTCGGGAATCATATATCGATCTAGCTAGATTTTATTCGTAGAAAACTTTATTTATCAGCGTTTTCAGGAAAAGAAAAAAAATATAGTTAGAATATAAAGGTAAATTTCGCCGCTGCTGACAAAACAAAAATAGCTCAAATGGAAATCAGCTGTTTCGATTATCCGTCTAACCCCAGCTCGAATTCGAGTGGCAGCAAAAGTGACCTTTTTTTTCCGATATAAAATGCTAATTTTATGAGGCAAACCTAATAGTTTATTTCAATTTAAAAAGGTTTTTTTTTTAAAGAACCTTTTTTTTTTAAAGAACCGAGCGAGGCTTGGTTGTCCAGGTACTTCATACTCATATGAGTTATTGAGACCAAATTTTCCGATAATAAATATATGGAGGAGTTGTTGAGGCGTGTATGCTTAATACACATATATGTCTCAACAACATACATATATGAATAGTTAGCTAGGTTAGCTAAGATAGGTCGCGATTTTGCATGTAACTGCCAAGCCGAGGTGTGCCGTACACCCTTGAGCTAGTTGCCAAAATAAAATCGGTCGAGTGCTTAGTAGACCGGTGAAGGTGTTAAGACCTTGCTGGGTCAATAGCGTAGTGTGAGTTTTTTTTTGTAACAGGAACAGATAAAGGCGATGCGTGCTGAAGAGTCGGCTCGCAAGGCGTGCGCCCGACAGGAGGAGCGCGTGGCTCTGCTGGAGGGGCGCGTGGCGGAGCTCTCGCAGACGGTGGGCCAGTACGACGCGCGCCGACGCACCGACCTCCTCCTCATACAGCAGCTCCGCGACTCGCTCAACGGACGCCTCCTGCACCAGATCACCCACACAAACTCCACCGGTCACTATTTTTTTTATTTATTTGATCTGACTACCCTATTTACCCAGTAAGGTCTTAACAGCTTCACCGGACTACCCCATTGGTCACTGTGTTTATACTAGTTTATAATAATAAAATAATTTTAAATTCAACCGCAGTGTCACCTACCGGTTCGAATTGTCCAATCTAAACCATTCTCGGAACCACTGGAACACGCGCACAAAATTTCATCAAAATCGGTCCAGTCGTTTACGAGGAGTTCAGTGATACGCACATGTACAGAAGTAATTTATATAAAACGTTTTTTAAAATGATCAACCTTAACACTGTGCCCGTGGAGTTAATTGGTAAGAATTGTCACGTAAGGGAAATTCGTTATGCCCCTCTATTTTTCTCCCTCTACATGGAGATTAAATATCTTGTAACATATTTGAGGTTATTCAAATGTTACGGGGAATTTGGGTAGTGATTATGTCAGTAATATGTTTTTTTTTTTACGAAAACAGATTTAAAGATTCACACCCATTCCACAGAGAACATCATTCGATTACGTCACTATCTCTATTGCTCTATTTGTTTTGGTATAATAGGAGCGAAACAACTTAGACTTGGCTTTGACACACTTGTTTTATTCTGCTAGTAGCTTATTTTAGTTGATCTATACAATTGAATTAATTGTTCTTTGTAGCTAAATTAATTAGGGCTATCTAATATTGTAAATTATAGGAAATAATAATAATTCATTATTATTCTAGATAAGGATTTGTTGTATCACATTTTGGCATCCTTTTAAATCACTACGCCACGGCGTACTTTTTGCAAATACAAATGTTTACGAAACTATGTAGGGGCCTGGGGGCACGGAGGGGGGGGGGGGCTTAAGAGCATTGCTTATTTTGATGAGCAGGGGAGAAAGGGTAACTCCGAAATTACAAACACTCTCCATACTCTAACGACCCCTCCTTTTTACAGAGGAGATATCCAAGGTCCCAACGCAGAAGAGCGAAACGGACACGGAAAAGTTGGCGGACAGTGAATACCTCCAGACCCTGATCGATAAGATACATATACTGAAGAAGGAACTGATAATGGAGAACGAGAAGTTGGGTTCCCCCGTAGACCTGGAGGCAGTGTTCGCTCTCAACTGCTACGAGACCCGGCACGACCTGCACGCTAACTGCTCCGAGAAGTACGAAGCGCTGCGGGCGGATTACGAAGCGCTTCGGACCCAGAACGAGAAGAGAGACTGCGGGACTCGAGAGGAGAACGAGACGGAGGAGTTGAAGAACGAGCTAGCCGGACTCAGGGACAGGTTGGAGACGTGCAGGCTGATGCTCGAGGAGGAGAAGCAGGATAAACTCGACGCCCTCAAGATATACGAGGAAGTGAGTTTTTTTTTGTTTGTTGTCATGTAATTCGTCAAAATTGGTGCAATCTCAACGGTTAGGTCAGTTTATAATTTAAAACCTATGTTATGAAGTTGTATAAAAGGCGCGACAATAGATGGCGCCCTATTGTATTGTGAATTTTTCTGTATCGTGGTATCATTATTTGCATTGTAGCTCAATAAAGCTGTAAAGGCTTGTCAGCTCAACAAACTAGTTAGCAAATATGTAAGTAAACACTCTTTAGGCAATTTTTTTTTTATAACGTGATAACAGTTTTATATCTTATTAATAAATATTATAATACAAAGTTTTAGCTGTCTCTTACAGTACAGTACTTTTTTCTTATGAGAAGTATATTATTAACTTTTATAATAGTAAGGTTATTTTCTGATTCAGCTTTAATATATATTAGGTGTGCCCGCGATTCCGCTTGCGTTGAAAGTAATGTAAAAAAAAAAACCAGTGACTAATAAAATCATAAAGCATATCTTTAAGTAATATTTCATTAAAATCGATACACTCCATTATATCTATATGAAGATTTTACAACAAATATTTTACTTGATTTTAAAATAATTTGGTTTCCAACTCATAAAGCCATTTTTAAAATGTAATCGTCCAGTTGTATAACACCATTTGAAAAACGAATATTTAAATGCAAATTGTAAATACAGTTTCAGGATATTTGCAGATATGTAAAGGCTTCAACTATCCAATTATTTGTTCATTAGTAATTCGCCTATTAAGGCCTGGAGTCTGTAATAGAGAGTCAATAATACAAACGCTAAGTCAATACGTAGTTTGGTCAATAATATAATCATGTTATCGATAGTATGATCGTTTGGGCTTAGAATGATCATTAAGTTATATAATACGATTATTTGGTTGATAGTATGGCAGTTTGGTCAATAGTACAATCGAATGATACAGTCATCATCATCATCGGACAATAAGTGACCAACTGTAGGGCTATAGGCCTCTTCCCGAAGGAATGTATAGACTTTTTTTTTTCTCGAACTGACTACGCTATTGACCTAGCAAGGTCTTAACAGCTTCACCGGACTACTAAGGCGAGCGCGTAAGGCACTCAGCCGATTTTATATTGGCAACCAGCTCAAGGGTGCACGGCACACCTCGGCTTGGCTGTTGCCCGTTGCATGCAAAACTCGCGACCTAACTTAGCTAACCTAGCTAACTATTCATATATGTTTGAGCTGTTGAAACGTATATGTGTACCAAGCATATCCGCCTCAACAATTCCTCCATATATTTTTGTCGGAAAATTTGAGAGTTTTTCAGTTCGATAAGGGGAAAAAAAAGTAAACCCTTCCATTTTCATGTTTAAGCGTGTGAGCGTGCACGTGTGTGGAGGTGATCGTGTAGTGTTGTAGCAGTGATGTATGGGTGTGTCACCGTATCGCGCAAGCAACGCACTCAAGGGCTCCCTACCGAGGGATCGAACCTAGGCTTGAACCGCTGCCGTGGGAGGCCTAATCGGGTGTGCGGGAGCGAAATTAACCCCCAGACCGCGGCGGCGCGATTTGTGGTTACGCGGGCGTGGGCGTGAGCACGCTCTGTTACGAGGGACAGGCTGGTACTGATCGTTCGCTGACGTGATATTATAGACATAATCACCACGCTAGGACAGAACGTATTGGTGATTTCAAACTCTGAGAAATCAAGTTTTGCTACATACATTTTTTTCCCACATATAGTAGTACTTCAAGAACATTTTTATTAGGTAGGTCTCCTCTCTATACTTTCCTTCAGCCGATAGTGTTACCAATTTAAATAGGTAAATGTACACGAACTCTTTAAAATTCGTTCTGTTATACCCTAACCATGTACCCTTATATGCTGACCTTTCTCCGAGACCACAGATCTATACCCTTTCCTTATCAGTACCTTTCCCAGTAACTAGCGTCAGCACTTTCCGAGTCCTCACACGTTCTACGTTACCACCCAATCAGTCATAGTTCATTCCAAGCCTCAGTCCATAACATTCAAAATCCTTGTAATTCAGTGTTAAACAATGTGAACAATTCTTCTTTAAATAATAAATGTATAATTAATTAAATAAATCTTTTTTAAAAAGGGATTTTTAAGATCCCTATAACAATTCGCACATGCCAGGATTGAAGCTGAGAACATCGGATTGATATTTCTTCGGTCAGAGTCCACGGTCAAAGGTAGACCATGACTTTGACGAATGCTACAATGTTTTAATCTGTTTAGTTGTATGATTGTTTGGCTATTAGTATAATCTGATCTTTCAATAGCACGATCTTCTGAACTTAGTATGATCATCATTGTATGATAGGTTGGATAATAATATGGTCGTGTGGTCAATGATATATCTATACTAATATTATAAAGCGGAAGAGTTTGTTTGTTTGGTTGAACGCGCTAATCTCAAGAACTACCGGTCCGATTTGAAAGTTTCTTTCAGTGTTAGATAGCTCATTTATCGAGGATGGCTATAGGCTACATATCATCACGTTAAAACCAATAGGAGCGGAGCACTAATGAAGAATGTCTCAAAATCGGGCTATTTTTAGAGCATCCGCACGTGTCAGTATTATATGCGTTGCCATGGTAACATGATAACATTCTATCGGAAATATTGTTAGTGTTTATTTTGTGTTCCTGTTCAAAAGTTTATTCTAGGTTATTTTTAATTCCAATTTTTGATTATAACTAGTACGTTGCTATCTCAAACATTTTTAAAGTCTATTTTGTGCTGCTATTCTAAAAGGTTAGTAGTAATAATGTTCGTCCATCACAATACAGGCGAAGGAATTAATCCATACTGCCAATTCTGAAATTGTCAATATAGGTAGTTCTTATGTATTCTCTATATGTAAGCGCCAAATCTTCTATATAATATTTCGTAAATTTTTATCTTCTTAATTTTCAAGACCCCAGAATACATGCTCCGTAGTATTATTTTTCATTTATTTCACTTATGCATAATAAACAAACCATATTACATAAAGCGCCGCCAATTTGCCACAATATACAGTCAAATAACACAAAATTATGAATAAAGTATAAAATCCCTACATAACAGACTGAAATCCCGTCAAAAACTCCTCAAAAAGTTTATTCTACGTTAGTTTTGTTCCCAATTTTTAGTTTGTGATATATTACGTATTATAATAATATAGCGTGTGTATATAATATTCAAATAAATACTTTTTGATGAATACATATATCTGCGGTGCTACAAATATCAACTTTTTTTTAATTCTGTCGATATATCTGTTTGTTTATTTGTTCCGGGTAATCTCCGAAACAGCTGGACCTATATGAACGGTTTTGTTTTCTTAGAAATGACTATGCTATTGACCTAGCAAGCTTAACAACTTCAACGGAGTACAAGTAATATTTGAACGGGAATTTTACGGGCAAATAACTAACTAATTAGCTATTTTATTTCAAGCTAGCGAGTTCAGCATACGATACCCGATATTATATCTATATAATAAAATATTTAACACATATTGTTTGATAATGTATAGCTTAATATTTTTATTACTTTCTTATATAGTGTAAGTGAGCACTGAGGGTGATACATAGATAGTAGTTTAAATTTGGTGGTTTATGATAAATCCCATCCCATTCGATACACTATTAGTATTCACATATATAATATACATGTTACCTGTTACTGTAGATGATGTGCGTGTCACACTTACAAATATTTATGAAAGAGTATTATTGTTATTTACACATCTAATAACAATTTTAAATTTATTTTGATGTATTCAAAAAACGCGTGTGAAGCCGCGGGTAACAGCTAGTATTGTATAAATCTGTACAAATATTATAAAGCTGGAGAGTTTTTTCATTTGCTTAGTTGAACACGCTAATCTCAGGAACTATTGGTCTAATTTGAAAAATTCTTTCAATGTTAGATAGCTTATTTATCTATAAACTCTTAAGGCTATATATCATCACGCTAAGGCCAATGTGAGCGGAACACTAATGATGAATGTTTCAAAATCGGGATTCTTTACACCTTTTGAGAGCTTCCGTTGCGTGTTAGTTAACCGAAAGTAACTATTTAAAGCGGATGAAGTCGCGAGCAGAAGCTATAGCGTATAAAATTATAGGATATGGTGTCTGTGCACAGAAACTGCGTAACGAGCAGGAGTACCACAAGGAGATGGTGGGTGATATGAAGAGTCGGCTGATGAGCCTCGAGAAGCAGGTGGTGGTGCAGCGCGACCGCTACTCCGCGCTCCTCGAGGAGACCGACAGCTTCATCAGGGGCAGGAACGAACGAGCTCGTCGGGTCAGTGCTGAAGACGGATGGAAAGACCACGGGATGCTGTCGGTCAGTATTTAAAAATATATATTGAAATTAATACATCTGTATATAGATACATAGTTAGTATGTAATCTGAATCATATTGTCTTTTTGGTCACTTTCAATCATCTATACTAATAATAGGTCTTTACCTATGAAATTGCCGTTCTGCAGTACTGGCCATTGCAAATCAAAATAATTTTTGTTTGGCTAAGAATTCTAATTTCAAATTAATTTTATTTTAAAAACATGGAATACTTTTTCCAAAAGTAGTCATTTGTTTATTGATTAGTGTTACATTGTCATCGCATTTAAATCTCTTTTGTCATCATGGATACGTTAAAAATTCGAGTAATTATAGAATATGAGTACCGTCGTGGCAGCAACGCGGCACAAGCGGCACACAACATCAACGACGTTTACGGAGCTAACACTACAAACCAACGCACCACCTGGTATTTGTTTGCTCGCTTCCGTTCTGGGAATTTCGACCTGAAAAATGAACCTCGCGGTCGTCCAAAGACTTTGGTCGACAATGACGAATTAAAGGCGATTGTGAAAGCTGATGATATATAATCTACGGCTGAATTAGCAGCAACTTTCGACGTTAGCGTCAAAACAATATTGGTCCATTTGCGTCAAATTGGAAAGGTAAAAAAGCTTGACAAATGGGTGCCCCACGAATTCAATGATCGCCAGCGCGAAGTACGCGTCGAGACGTGCCTTGCACTGCTCAACAGACACACAAATGAAGGAATTTTGAACCGCATTGTTACCTGCGATGAAAAATGGATTCTGTTTGATAACCGCAAGCGCTCAACAAGTTGGTTGGATCCTGGTTCAGCACTTAACAATGCCCTAAACGAAAACTTATCCCTAGAAGTGATGGTCACTGTTGGGTGGTCTAGCGCCGGTGTGATTCATCACAGCTTCTTACCAAACGGGGTGAGCATTACTGCAGATGTTTACTGTGAAGAACTGAACACAATGATGGAGAAGCTGGCACATCTCCAACCAGCATTGGTCAATCGCTCGTCTCCGCTGCTCCTGCACGACAACGCGCGACCTCATACTGCAGAGCAGACGGTCTCCAAGTTGCAAGAACTGGGGTTGGAAGTTCTCCGTCATCCGCCCTACTCACCAGACCTTGCGCCTTCAGACTACTACTTTTTCCAGAATTTGGATAACTCCTTGGCGGGAAAAAAATTCAATACCCGAGAGGCAATACAAAATGCCTTTGAAGAATTTGTTGTCTCCCGTCCAGGTGATTTCTTTAAGAAGGGAATCAATAAACTGCCACTGTGTTGGCAAAGATGTATTGATTGCATGGGTGATTACTTCGATTAATACAAAAAATACATGAAAAAAAACGTTTAAAATTTTTCATACAAAACGGCAATTTCATAAGTAAAGACCTAATATTATAAAGAGGTAAAGTTTGTGAGTTTGTGACATTTTAGGGGGTAATCTCAGGAACTACTGGTCCGATTTGAAAAATTCTTTCAATGTTATATAGCTCATTTATCGAGAATGATTATACGCTATATAGGAATGGCCGATATTCATTGATGTTGAAAAAACATCGATGTTTAGCTGAAAAACATCGTTGTTTTGATGTCGATAATATCGACACTTCGATGTTTTGATTTGATAACATCGATGTTATGAGAATAAAATAGAGACTAGATAATTATCAAATTTATAAGCTGTACGAAGTTATTTCTTTGAATGACCTTTTTTTTTCATCGCTGGCCAACTCCTGTACCAGCAACGGAACTGACAATATGGAAAACACCCGATAAATTTTGTTTTTTTTTTTTATAGACCGTTTTAATTGCTAGCAAAAACATCAATGTTTTGCTATCGATTTTTATCGTACATCGATACTTTTGAACCGATGTCAACATCGATCATCCCTAAGGATCCCTAAGATCATCCCTATCCTATATGTCGTCACGCTATGATCAATAGAAACGGGGCACTAATGAAGTATGTTTAAAATTTGTGTTTTTTTTTTTTCCTCTTGAGAGCTTCTGCTGCGTGTTAACGTTATTAGCCCATAGTAATTATTCTACACGAACGATGTCGCGGGCAGAGATTAGTGAATATTATATTGTACAGGATTCGGCAGCGCCTCCGCATATGCTCCACTATGCTCACGAACTCGCGAGAAAGGATCTCGATATATCACAACTACGAAAGGAGAAGCACATCTTGGAGGGACAGTTCAGGTAATATATAAATAAACTAACAAATCAATACAATTATAATCAATTCTAAATGTGATACAGCAAATTTTTTAAGCCATGTTATACAACAATCACGAAAGAGAACATGACCCAAAATATCTTCCAAGTTTCACATTGCTCAAATAATGTCTCTTGTTATACATTGTAACGTATTTGCAGAGCATACAATAATAACGCTAGGAATTTGGATGTATTTTATGATAATATAAGTAGGACTTACAGTATTCTTTATAATATATAGGTGAAATAAAATTGATACAAGCATATAACTTTGAGTCCTTATTACTACCTATTTGAGTCCTATGCTATATAATAAAATCAACAAAACTCTCAGTATTTATCCACTTACCAAAATTAAATGTAAAAAAAATATTTTAAGTTGGCTCTTGGGCCTAACGTATGAAGAAGCCGAAGAACTTCTATCTTTTACATAATTACCTTACTTGCAAACGTTTCTTGTTAAAATTTTATCAAACCACACTTAAATTCTATGTATGCATATCACTCAACACGACATTAGCGCTTGCTTGCTCAGCAGCATTTCTTAATTTTTATTAAAGTATTTCCTATTGTTGTTTATTGTGGTCACATGTATTTTTTATGTGTTAACTATTTCAATTAAAAAGCTTAGTGTTGTCCGACGGTGAGTGTTAGTGGCTGCAACACAGTTATTAACTACAGCAGTCACTACCGCTCTTGTAATTATAATTTTAATATTTTGCTTTTGTAAAATAAATTAAATTAAAATTAAAAATTAAATAAACTTTAATAATATGGGTAATAATTTGCACAGTTTATACAAAATTTTGTTACAAAATGTCGTGCCTAATATTAATAGAGAGACAAATGTAATTTGTGTTCTGTTGTTGAGCCCGCATAAATAAATCAAAAACTGATTGCAATTATTCTTTACTATTTATTTATTGGTCCATAAAACTGACTACAATTAATTTACATACATAAGAATAAAAAGTATTGATAAACTATGCGATAATTGCACTCTTCTAGATGTGAACACAAAATGCAAAAAATCTCTATGATATTGTTACCTTCGTGGGTGAATTGAACGTCGTTTGCGTTGATATAAATTTATTTATACGAGCGTAAATAAATATACTCGCTATAACAAACTATCACAATGGTCATAGTTTACCTTACAATGCTGTAGTCTCAGTCCGCCTAAAGATTCCCTCGTGTTTGCTCAGATATCTAAAATAGAAGTGAACACTTACGCCATGTAACGCTCTTATATATCTTACAAAATGGTGGGTAGGATGACGTAATTATTCGAGTGATTCGACAAAATTTGAAACATATCGTTTTTACAATCTAGTTGTCTCTAATCTCTATGTTTTCGACCCATTGTTCATTTCTAGCAGGGAATTCGTAAACAGACTAATAATATAAATAAGTCAACATCATCATTGCCTTTATCCCACCTAAGTAGGGTCGGCACAACATGTTTTCTTTTCCACTCTCTCAGTTACATGGTTTTCATCTCTCCTCATGACATGCCCATACCATGCTAACCTATTACCACTCAGCTTCTCTGTCACCGGTGCTATTTTCAAACTTTCTCTGATATACTCATTCTTAATCTTATCCATTCTAGTCACACTACACATCCACCTTAACATTCGCATCTCTTCCACATGCAATTTTTTCTCATTCGTCTCTTCGTAGCCCAGCAATCACCTGCGTACAGCATGAACGGTATTATCATAGTTTTATCATAACTTTCCCCTTGAGTTACAAAGACGTTCGTGGGTCACAAGCTACCCCAGACACATTTCGCCATTTCATCCATCCTGCATTTATCCTATTATCCAATAATAATATATATTTGTAATAATATAAATAAGTAGTATGTTTTTTTTATTTCTGCACACTTTTGGTGCGCATCTATTTTCTGTTTGCGTTTATTTTATTTATCACATCAAAAATCGTTTAAAATGTAACACGTCTTATACAGTGAGCAACTATTATTATGTTATTTATAAGTGAGGGTAGTATTATGTTATTGAGGTTGAATAATAATGAAGATTAACTGACTATGGTACAATGGTAGCGTGTTTATTGCCTTGTCGATGGACGTAGGTTCAGAACCTCTAATGGGCTTTCGGGGAAAAAAAAAAATCATGGTTACACTATAGCGTGGTTATGGGATTATTTCTAATATCCGTCTGAATACCTGCCACCTTTAAGTAGGTGAAAATATGTCACCAAATATCTGTAGATGTGTTCTGTACAGTTACACTTGAGAATCAGTCATTAAAAACCTGAGGCAAGACAGACGTTCCTGTTTAATTAAATATTGGGCCAGTTGTTCGCACTCCATAATTATGCGTCTCACATTTTTCTCATCTACCCTCGTTTCGCAAGTAACTATCCTTTGCATTTAAAAAAGGAGTTGTTAGTAGAGACATTTGGGATAACATTTTAAAGTTGTTTTTTTGGCAACTAATCTTTTAGTAAGTTTTGTTTGTAAACTAAAGGAACATAAACGAATGTGTAAATAATTAAATTGCATAATTGTTTGAAATAATTAGACAACATACTAATTTTCATATTTTGTAGTTAGTACACACAACATACTATACGTATTATTTTTGAATTCTTTCAGGCTGTAGTTTCTGGAATGTTCCTTCGAAAAATGATACATTTTGTAAATTAATTAAATTATTATAGATTTTATGATATTTCTAACGTTACACAATACATTTATAGGGATTGCCAACGCGATGCGACCATCGAGAAGGAACGCTTCAAAGAAGTAATACGGACTTTGAAGGAAGAAATTGACAGGTGAATCATTTTGACAAATTTACGTTATACGAGTATCCATGAGTTTCTTTTTTTAATGAATTTAAACATTTTAAAATTATTTCTGACTAGAACTTTATTTAATTTAGTGACTGTATCTTGAATAGAGAATTAATTGTAAAATCTAAATACTTCAACTAATTGATGTAGGCTTGCTGACAAATTAACGGCTAGAAAGTTTTTTAATGGTCTAAAAACGGAATTGAATATGAATAATAAATTAAATTAGGGAATATAGATACTGCAATGTCTATACGTAAAAAAAAGATATAGGAAAAATAAAAAAAAAAGTCACGTTTAATTGTAAAAAGTTAAGAATTGTGACAATAAATTACCGAAATAAAATTAGGAAAAAGATAAAGAAATTGCAGAAATTATTCTTATGAATAAGTCCTAAATTGTTAAAAAAAAGACATCCTAATGCCTTGTATCCTGAGTAAATTTAAATATTTGTAGAAAATTATTACGTGTATACATTATAGACGGAGCTAAAGCCAATTTTTTTATTGCTATGAATGAATGCTGGCTTGTTGATCTCTCTGTCGGTTCCCCAGGCTCCGCCGGATACAGTCCCGCGAGGGTGCCAATCTGGAGTACCTGAAGAATGTGGTGATGGCGTACCTCATGTCGGGGGAGTACGCGGGCAGGAGGCACATGCTCAACGCCATCGCCGCTGTCTTACACTTCACTACCAACGAGAAGAACTTGGTCCTCTCAACACTCTGACTATAAAGGAATTATGTACACGGTTCATATAATTACCACCCTTCATATGTATATCATACAAAATCTTTCATTCTTCCGTCGGTCCGTGAAACACTTTTGTTGAATTTTTTTCAAAGATTAGACACTCGCAATATGTATATGACACTTCATGGTCACATTTAACACATAAAATAATAATGTCAAAACAAATACCAATAGACAACAAAGAGAACCTAAGGAAAATTTATCTATGAATTTAATAACTAACTCTAATAAGCTTAGGTTGAATGACCAGTGATGATAAAACCTGCGAGCGGCTACCTCGAATTAATAACCTTCGATAGTAAAACGGACAATAAACCCTTTTGTTTGTTCAAATTTCGAAAAAATATCCTTTGTTAGTCATTTTGTTTCACGTTCAATTCACCCGACAGTCATTGACACTGTTTTAATATAGAACGCTTAAAAGATCACGTATATTTTTTGTATGTTTATAGATAATTAGATCGAATATTAATCACCTATTTTTTATTACTCTAGAACGAGAATCGAGTGCAAAGTATCGTCCGTAAATATTGCTACTGTCTAAACATTCACGTGGTATACAAACCACAATTCGTGAATGCTATGTTCCGATAGATAATTTATCTCAAAATGTTTGATTTGACAAATGAATGAAAACTAAAACTCGGCAATATTAAAAAAAAATACACAAAGAAAATCATTGCATAAACAGACTAAGAAGATGTAATTCACTGTTTGTCTCCGCCTATATATAAACTTTTTAAATTTAAACGGAACCTATATAAAAAAAATGTACATAAAAGTGGTACAGAGTCGCGGGTATAACTAGTTTATTATACGAGTTTTATTTATTATTTAGAATATGTTTAACTACCCGCTAGTTAAACATACGGTAGACGGTAGACATAAACGGTAGACGTTGTCCCGACCTAATAATAATAATAAAATCTTGACAGATTTGTATACTTAAACCTTCCTCATGAATCACTCTGTATATTAATGAAAACCGGATCAAAATCCGTTTAGTAGTTTTCGAGTTTACCGCGAACAGACAGACAGACAGACGGACGTGGAAGACGACTCTGTTTCATAAAATATAATGGTGTTAATTACAATATAAAAATCTCGATTAATATGTAAAAAAATAAACATCGTTACTTGCTATTTTTTAACTTGAAAGTTATATTCGAATGTTTTCCGTTTAATCGATTCTTTCATTCCCATATCGATATTCGACTACTACGCACTACGTATCGTAGTGGCGTTTTATCGATAAACTGTGATTTTGGATCGAGTTTGAATCGAGATCAGAATTACTGTATTATTTTACTTCGAGAAAGAGAAAGAGAGAAAGAGAAGATGGGAGTATGGTTTTGTTTTTTCTTTTCATAAGCGGTTAATAAAGTGTTATTTTCAACTAACATTCCAAATTTTTTTAATGTGTTGTTTTCAAATAAAGTTTATGTGTTCAAAATATGTTTTTAAATTTTTTAATATTTGGGGTGTAAGGGATGTCGAGTAACATCTTAAGACTTGAGACACCCAAGCCAACCTCACCTGCACGTGGTGCACCCTGCTGATCAACGAACGAGGCAATGGCGATAGCGGGTGGTAGGGTTTTACAGCCCGACTGGGTCGCAACCACCATGTACATGGCGAAAAAGCCCGTCATAGTGACTCGCTTCTGCGCGTCGCGTTTCGGGATCAGCCTGTGCATATCCAGTACCGGGTGACTTTCGTCATTATGGCCGGCATGACAGCGGCGACCGGCGATGGATAATCTGTCTTTCGGTGATCGCCACTGTTTTTGTATTGTACTATGCTTACCATCAGGAATAGTGCAGTCACTTTGTCGTGCTTCAATAAAAAAAATATATATATATATATTCACGTGTTTTATTTTATGACCTTTTGTAATTCTTCGGTTGTCAGTATTAGATGTTCGTTATTGATCAAGTTGACTTTTTTTTTAACTTGGGTATCGTCCTTATCGTTAGTTTACGCCTTAAAAGATTTAAGAAAATAAGTCTAAGTTCTAAGGACTACCGACAGAAGTGAAAACTCAAAATAATGGAATAACTGAACTTTTCAATCAATTATGATCTGAATATATAGGTGGTAGAGCCACGCTGAAGTTGTTACCGGTGTCAGCATGAATGTGTCGGCTCGAATACAGGCTGACAAAGCACTTGCGACTCTTCTGGTGTTGCTGGTGATCACTTAACATCAGATGACACACCTGTTCGTTTGCCTAAAATAAGAATAGACTAATAGAATAGAATAAGAAAATAAGAATAGACTCATTTTGGTAGGTAGGTTAAATTAAATACCTAGATCTTAATCTTTACTTTCCAGAGCAACACGATATCGTTTGTTATATCACTATTCTGAAACAACACAGCATAAATGTAAAATTTCTTTTTTTTTTTTTTAAATAAAAGCTACAGGCGCATTGATTATTAAACGTGATTGAACGTCAATTCTAATATTTTGCAGAGATTGTGCAGCTCACTATATCTTTGATTAATTCATAAACTGTATATAAAGTATACAGTTATTGCTCCGAATGTCAATAAATATGTTTTTTTTAATATCAAACGAGGCAAAAAAATTGGTAGGTCACGTTATGTTAAGTGATCACCACCGTCCATAGACACTAGTGACATCAGGGATGTCGCAAGTGCGTTGCCAGCCTGTATATGGGAGAAGGGGGAGGGGAAGGAAAGGGAAAGAAGGAAAGAGGAAGGGACGTGGGTCTCTGGCGTTCACAGTAACCGAACGAAACACCACTATGCAAGCACTGTTACTTCATGTCGGTTTTCTGTAAGAGGGTTGTACTATCCCGGACGAGCCGATCCATTCATGCTGAAACCAAAAATAGCTTCAGCGGGGCTCTACCACCAAGAACTAAATATTTATATAGGAGTTTTTGGCGGGATTTTAGTCTGTCATGTAGTGCATTTTATACTTTATTCATAATATTGTGTTATTTGACACTATATTTTGTAAATTTGGTGGTGTTTTACGTAATATAGTTAGTTTGTTGTGTATAAGTGAAGTGAATGGAAAATATACCGCGGATCATGAAATTCTGAG
This sequence comes from Antheraea mylitta, assembly GCA_014332785.1. Taxonomy (NCBI): domain Eukaryota; kingdom Metazoa; phylum Arthropoda; class Insecta; order Lepidoptera; family Saturniidae; genus Antheraea; species Antheraea mylitta. The sequence goes on from JACEII010000041.1 coordinate 1,341,483, forward strand.
ATGCCACAAAAACTCCCTGCAAGGTTCTAACAAGGGATCCGTCATCTTGTTAGAATATTGACTCACACGACGCTTGTAATATTATTGACTACGTGACAATGGCAGTGATAATCTGGAAGATTGATTGTCAAAAATATAGTAAGAAAAAACATTGATATAAATTAGAATTTGTAATTAGTAACAGGAAATATTTAATACGTAGTATAGTTCGGTTATTGTGCACAAGTATTGTATTAAAATGCTATATTTCGCGTACATAAGAAGTATTCTCGAATATGCCTCAGTCATATTGTCGCCTCAATATAATAAATACATAGATAGTATTGAAGCTATTCAAAAAAAGTTTGTTAAATTTTTATGCTATAAAGAGTTTCAAGAATTTACAAACTATGATGATTTATGTAAGCCTTTTCGCCTAGACTCTTCAGAAATTCGACGTCGACAACACGAAATGATGTTATTGCACTCTATAGTATCAGGCTATACTGATTGTCCTAATCTTTTCTCTGTATCACTGCGAGTACCAACATATTGTACACGCAAAGTACAGCTGTTTGCTGTCCCAAATGCAAAATCTAACTATGCTCAAAGTTCAATACTGTGTCGCATTGCCCGGACCTATAATGTGGTATATGATACGGTAGACATATTTCGATATTCACAGAATACATTTAAAAGTGAAATAATAAAATTACAACGCGGAATTATAGAATAATAATATAAAGAGGATAAAGCACGCACACACAGAGGGAGAGAGAGAGAGAAACACACACATACACGCACGCACACACACACAGACACATACAGACAAACAAATAAACACACATCTATATTAAACGCCAGTAAAAAATACATATTTTCTTTTTTCTACTTATATATATGTATCACTTTCTGTATTTGTGAAATTCTGTTTTGGCTTTAATTGTTACATACTATAAGATATTATATAAGAATACTGCATGCTGTTGGATTTCCAAATAAATAAATAAAATAAAAGTGAAGTGGATGGGAAATAATACCACGGAACATGAATTCTGACATGGCTCAAAACTCCCTAGAAGATTCTAACGGGGAGGCCGACATGTTGTCATAACATTGAAGTTATCACTAGTGATTTCTAATATCATTATTTACTCGGTAATGACAGTAATAATCTAAGAGAAATATTTGAGATCAAAGTGGCCAGTTTGATTAAAAATCAGTGTCAAATGTAAGGACCTAATATTAATATGGAAAAAACTTTGTACTCGTTCAAAGCAGCCGTCATATAACAAAATTAATAGTTCGATTATTTGTTATGAATAATCTCTTAAACAGCTATACTCCACCTGCGGCCCACTGGATCTTTATAGTTGGCCCAACCAATTATACTTTATTTTAAGTTTCGTGCTCATCAGAAAAACTATGAACACGCTAAGTAAATTAAATATATTTCAGATAATCCAACCGCAATGCGTTCCTTATGGTATACGTTATATCAAGCTTGTTTTATTGGACAACCATTTTTCACTACATGAATACGTTGTTTTGAAATTACGTTTTTTTTAATATCTAAATATTTTTATTTTGCGGCCCATGCTACCACGAGTGAAACGTGTTTGTAGATTGTTTAAAAAAAACGTAAAGTACCAGTGATCTACAACGACGGAGACAATTTTACTGAATTAAGAGCTTTAGAAAAAGAGCAAAGGGTCTTTGCTTTAGGTTTTGTATGAAAAATACCTTTATATCAATCTATAAGAGTTAAGTTTATCAAGTAATCAAATTCGTATAGGCTTAAATGTTTTGTTTAGAAAGACTTACTGTTGAATTACACTAGAAACTATACATAAATAATGTAAATCACACATTTAGTTGTGTATTTCAAACTGTAAGCCTATTTCCTTATAAATGATATAGTTATAGTGTTTTTCGATAGTATAGCGTTGTACTTGTAGACATATTGGCTTTGTTTCACCGCGTCCTGGCACCGTCTCTGAATAAAACCCTGAACATTAACAGTCCGCGGTGACAGCTGACGAATTTTAAACATTAACTCGGCGCTCTGTAGTCGAATAAAAACTGTCAGCTATTTTTCAAAGCCGTTATTTTTTTTGTTAAATTTATTATTGTTCATATATTAGTGTATACATTAAATAAGCGATACCTAATTAAAGATTCGGCGAGTTATTTAGGAAGGGTCAATCTACTAGGGGCTTTATCAGTATCATCATCATCAGCCCTTAAGAGACCTACTGCGTAATCACCACTTCACCCCACGATGTATTGACGATTTCATACTCCCAAAAATCCACTCTATATTTTTCCCACTTACCAAGAACATTTCTTACATTCAGGTTTCTTCACGATATTTTTCTTCACCGTCGGCCAACGACGTTATCAATTTAAATTAGTTAATGTTTGCGAATATGGAAAATTCGTTTGCACATGCCGGGGTTTGAACCTGAATATCGGATGGTTACTCCACTGATCAAACTATTAGACCACCACGACCAGGGATGTAGTAAAGAAAACTTTATAATATACTAAAAATATAAAAACAACGTGAAGAGACACTTACGCAGGCCCGCATGACAGCGGTGACCGGCGATGGATAGTATGTCTCTCGGTGGTCGCCACTGTTTTTGGATTGTACTATGCTTACCATCAGGCATTGTACAGTCACAATAAAAAACGCTAAAAAAAAAAATCTAGTGACATCCAAGCAAACTGTACTAACATGATGGGTACACACTGGATGATTAGAATAAGTAACTAAAACAGCACTCAAAGTTACAACATTTATTCAATTAAACCAGTCAGTAACCCTTCAATTATGCTTTGAGTTATTCTGCCAATCATAAATAATCCAAAAAACATTTGTGTATATGTGTGTCATAATACCCAAGAGATACTTTTCCCAGGTGCTTAATATGACATATCATATTTGTATGTAATACTACTTATTTCTGTGTCGATATACACACTTTTATTTATATTTCTTTTTTTTTTTGTGTGTGACGAAACGTGGTGGAGTAAACACTGTGTCCGGTAGAGTGGGAGCAGTGTCTCGTTCGACTTTGAGTATTGAAAACTGAAAAATACGCTCTGCTTGCTTTTTTATGTTTTATGAATCACATGTTTTATATATGTGTGTAACATAAAGAGGTGTATGGTCTTGCAGGATAAAAAAAACGAATCAATTGAAATAACAACTATTATTGTAACTATGTCGCTTATCTTCTGACGTCACGTTTGAAATAAGGACTCAGTCTTATTACCACAGTGTTAAACATGAAAGTGAAAATCTTTTATGTTTAGTCGAGCATTGTTCTGGCAAACGCTTTCTTTTTGCATTACAACCGAGTTTGTTCCTTAAACCGTAGTATTGCCTCGGCAGCGGCGTGTGGCCCGTCGCCAAATGTCTCACACCGCATCTCTGAACACGAGATAATGTTGAATATTTTTTAAAGTGAAACATTTTCTCATCGCCTCAATTTTTTTCGTGCATCAATCGCGTGTCGCATTAAGGAGTAGGGGTAAAGTGAAAGGCGCACGGCAGAGCAATCACAGCTAATATGGTAATGCTCATGGCTCAATTCAAAATTATTTAAATAAATATTGTGCTCAGTTTTTAACATGCGTCTATCATCTGAATAGTTGTATTTATTATGTATTCTGTAATCTTGATTAAAATTAAAATGTATAGTTGGACATCTTGTTTAGTATTAATTAATTCCATTATCATTTCCATTTTCCAATTACTAAGTTAAAATTAAAAACGTAATTTTATTAAAGTTATACAACCAAATTGCTATCTATGTGTAATATACTATTGGTTGATTACGTGAAGTTTTACATTTTGCTGTAGAGACAATATATGTTCAGTTTCGTTCACTACCATTTATAAATGACTCACAAGTAGCTCGCTACCAATTTTTTTGCGGCTAATCTTTGTGACTATTTCTACCAATAAATTATTAACAATTACCAACCAAGAAAATCGTATCTCTCTCCTACTTAATATAATCCTCTTTCTTCAAAAGACAAAGACATTTCACGTAAAGCCGACGACGAAAGAAAAATAAGGTTTTGAAATACGTTCATATTTATCAATAGCTATGCCCGCGACTTCGGCCGCGTGAAAACTTAGGTAACTAAAACAGCGATTAATAAAATCATCTGAATATTTAAAGTTCATTTACTTGTCTACTTTTCTCACGTAGTTACGCCGCGTCGTCATTAAAATTACAATAAATTTTGATAGAACAAACCGATTTAATGAAACAAATACTTATGGTATACTATATAATATTATTATACTAATATTACTCGAAGAAATGCTTTATGATTTTCTTGACGAGGTTTTACCATGAACGCAGTGTTTCAGCAGTGATGCATATTCATATAAATAGACACTTCTAAAATTGATTGACATGTATTTTATTATTTATTTGTAGACCCCTACAATATTTTTTTTTACAAAAATGTAACAAGTACAGCCACCTTAGATTTACATTCTTATTCTTATGTATAGATAATTCTACTTTTTATATATAGGCATGAATGATACAGAAGAAATACAGAAGTTTTTATTCTATCTTGTTTATTCACAAGTTATGGCTTTCTAAAGAACAGTTTTTGAAATCCGTATTTTTTTTTTAAAGTTGTTTTAAAGTTTTGGCTTTTGGTTGTGTCAGGGTTCTAAACAGTTGAATCTAGAGGTTATAAATAATCTACATAAAAGCTGTCACAGTAAATAAAACTTCAATGCTTCATAAATTGGACTCTGCATTAGTACATATGTTACAATCGTTATAAATATTACTATAAGCGCTTATCGTTGAAATAGAACGGTTAGCAAAATAATAGCAAGACAGAAGCCGGTATTGTTGATAGCAGCGATCCTAACAAAATGCACTTTTGCATACATGCCTGGTATAAGCTGTACCTCTGAAGTCTCCCCAACAAACAAATTTACCCAGAAGGGTCACTCCGGTCAAACTATTTTTGTTACCGTGCTCAAATGATGCCTTATTAAGATATTATAATTTTTATTTTATATTATCATTTTCATATTCATGTATTTATATTGAACAAATGACATAACTCAATTAAAACGCTTAAAATTTAAAAAGGTAGGAACGACTTCATACGAAACTATTACGATGTACCTTTCTCGTAATAATTGACATAATTATATCAAAACTATTTTAAACTCAAGAGGCCAAAAATGGCAAACAATGCGTTGAAGTTAAGAAATGTACGAGGTCTTTCCATCTCTTACATACTAGAATTTTTCACTAAGTGAGATCGTTAACGCAACACTCGTGTTAAACTATCTGAATATATATACTCTGTGACAGTAAAACCCTGAGCTATACAAATATTGGCGAGTACGGAATCGTCCGACAGTATCCCGGGAGGATGTTTGATTTTTATGCAATACGGAGAGTATAGTGGTTTTATGCTAGCATTTCTCATACATCTTCTAAAATACAACGCGCTGGAATAGCATTAGAGTCGATTGTTTTAAAAATCAATTATAGTATTTATTTTACAATTTCTACAAAATCAAAGATTTACTAAGATAATTTCATTAGACCATGAACATTTCTAATTACTACTGTGTACCTGTGTACTACAATCGGTTGAGAAAACAACTCCGTTATCGAGAAAAACCGGAACGAAACTCGGTTAATTTTACCTTCTTTTAAAAATCTGATCGAAAGACAAAAGATAATAATTTATGCAAGTTATAAGTTATACTTATTTGGTGTAAATAACATAAATAATATTTCTTACAATTTTTAATCGAGTTGAAATGACAATGACAATATTAAATACTTCGAATTACATTTTCGAATAACAAATAATATCCTTGTTTCTCTTAACGATTTCTCATAAAGTGCTAAAAGAAGAATAATTTCAAAAACTATCTATTGAAAGAATACAATTTATTTTAACTCCAGCACATCCCCCAGAGTCAGGATTCAGGCTTCGGTGTGCTGGAGACACTCCACAGACCCTTGGGGAACGGTAAAGTATACGTTTTAGTCGATCGAGTGAAAGGCAAAGCGGATCTTCTCTCGACTGCCTCTCAACATGCAAAATATACGGTGCGTCGTATCAAATTTAGTACATAGTAAAGATAATTGTAGTAGTACACCTATTCAGAGGGCTTAACCGAGTCGCTTATCGACAATCACTAACGTGAATAGAAAATACGTGATAATCTCGTGATATAGCGTTCAGTTATGTCATCTCCATACATTTTTCCGTTTTTTATTTGTGTTAGTGATTGTCGATAAGCAACTTGGGTAGGCCTCCAGTTCTTTTTAGATGAATTTATATGTTAATATTATAAGGTCGAGAGATTGTTCCTTTGAATGTATTCATATGTGGAACTCCTGAATATTTTTTTTGTCTTTTATGTATTTTTGTATTTAATAAAGCAGATTATATAAAGTGACAGGAACGTAGCAATTATTATATTAAATGTCGTTCACTTATACGATAAGTAGGAATTAAGAACTTCATAATGCAATCAGGCCATGTCGCGGGAGTTTTGTTTGGACATGGATGGCAAACTTTCAATGTCAGAGAAACTATGGGATGCACTTACTGATAAATGAAATCAGTGGACAATTCAAAGTAATAAAATATTAAAACTTTATATCAATACTATTTATTTTTCTATTTTTTGCCTTACTTATGAACACTCTGTAGAAATTGTGACAAACTTTGAAGAGTATTTGCCGGTTGCTTGAATTTTAAACTTAAAAGAAATTCATTTAGACAAGTATTACAGCTTTAATCCTATATTTTGAAAAAATCTCTATAGTTTTATCTTACTGCCGTGCACTGTGGCAGTAGCCTTAACATATTTAGGGATCGTTTGGTGCAGACGAGGCTTGCGAAAACGAATCTTTGAATTTTTCTAAGGCAACGTTCCATAACGTTTAGTGTACTTTATTCGACTTACACGTTAAATTTACAAGTAAATTGAAACATTATGCTGTGAGTACACGAGCGCGTTGTGGTTTTATAGAAATAGTCTCATCGGTAAGCGCCGTTAGACGTGTAAGATATCCATAGATATAAAAACGTAAATCTAACATGTCTGTGCGTTTTAGGGTTTTGTGAAAAAAATAGTTGTGTGTCCAGAAATACGTAATAAAACACGTTTCAATTATTTTTAGATTTGTCTATCTGTCTGTGTGTCTGTTTGTTTGGACACGCATCAATGGTAACGTACTACGTTCACGATAATACCTTACAAAGAAAATCATTAAGTATATCCTCGAGTAACATGTAATCTTTGATACAATAAAATCGGTCCACTCTATCAACAGTTATTATAATTTTAGTGACAACGCGACTTAAGTACGAGAGAAAAATAGATAAGTAAATTGACTCAATGCATTTAGATGATTTTATTAGTCACTGTTTTTTTTTAATTAAGTTCCATGTGGAGTTACCGCCAAAGCTAGTATTATATAAATATGTACTGAACACAATCATTCATATGGTGGAAAATCTTTAAGTGACTCTTTTAGGTTGTCGCATCTCGTGATTAATCAATGTAAAAAAATGGATTGCTAACTTCTGAATGGTCATTGTTGTTTTTAGATTAACCTACGCTTATATTCATGTACAGTGTAAATAATTACAACGGTGGTCACCGTAACCAGGGGGCCTAGCCAAGTTGCTTATCTACAATCACTAACGCAAACACAAAACGGAAAAATGTATGGAGATGGCATATCTGAGCGCTATATCACATGATATAGCGCTCAGATAAGTCATCTCCATACATTTTTCCGTTTTCTATTTGCATTAGTCATTGTAGATAAGTAACTTGGTTAGGCCCCCAGATCCCCAGTCGACGGTCGCTACTATTTTGGAATCGCGGTATATGTAAAAAGAAAACATATTTATTTTTTACACACACGTGCATACAATTATGTCGTTACATTTCATAATGACCTAAATCCAATATCCGCCGTTCCGAATATCTTACGTTATTTTTCAAGATCTTCAAATTTTGTACACGTAAAATATGAAAATCATAAAAAAAAACGAAAAAACCTTATGAACTGAAAAATTTAACTTCGATCTCGGTGTATAAGAACTGGAAATCTAAAAGAAAACTAAACATGTTACACAAACGATGTAACGAGGTAATTATTCAATGCAAACTACACAATAGACACTAAAATTTTGAGCGTTTAGACACCAAGATGAGTATTTATATATGTGAAGTAGATGGGTCTCGAGTTAGCACATATACTGAAGGGGATTAGCCCTCCAACATGATTTTCACTCGAAAACACAGAGTTACTATATGTATGCACAAGTCATGACATGAATATGTGTTGTGTTCTGTTCCATGTAGTGAGTAGTATATATCGCCGAGTTATATTTTTATTTGGAAAAAAGTTAGCTAAATGCGAAGTATGTACGCACTTATTGTATGTGCGTATAAAATACTAATAATCAATCAAAAATTCTTTATTCAGTTTAAGCCCTAATAAGGCGCTTATGAACGTCAAAAACTACCACCACAATAGGTAATTATCTTAAGTATATTTCGTATTATTCGTTTAAAAAAATGAGGAAACAATTAGTAAATCATATTTTTTTGAGGCCAACTATGGCTTGGCCAAGATGTAATATTTGAACAGGAGGAATATTAATAAATTACTAATTTGCTCTAACTCTTATTAGCCTATTAACTCTATTACAACGAATATTAAAAATGTGCGCAAAGCAGTAGACAAAGCTAGTATTGTTATAGACTCCTAGCTCATCCGGGTACACGTTACAATGGCTCAGTTATTACATATTGCACTGAATAAAATACTTGTACCGTAAAATAAATTAGATTTGAAAAAAAAAACAAAATTAAAACATTACGCTATCTATGACTTATAACAGTCGGTACTACAGCTTTTCGTATACAAAGTAAAGCGACATCTATTAACAACTGAAAAAACTTACAATTCATAAAAATAATCAATGATGACAATAATTTAATTTGTCATAAAAAAATATTTGGACCTCTAATTGAAATATAATCATATCATATCTCTCAAATTTGACCAAATTACACATAAACGCCAACTTTCAGGAAGATCGGTTGAATAGCTTCGCAGTTATAAGATTATATAATCTTATTATTATAGAGTATTATGTGATCTAAGTCTTGAAACTAAATGCAGTTTAAAAAATGTTCATGTGAATCTTTAAACGATTTTAAATTCAGCAACACGGATTTTACGAGACATTGTTCTCTTAAAACAGCAGCATCACGAATTCGGTTAACCCCACCTTTAATGTATACGTATCTTATATAAATACAGTACATTGTTACAGCTATATATCACGAAGTCTGGCTCGCGGGTCGTGCGATAAAGGTGAACTTGACACACGGGCACATCCTTCGTACTACATATTAGTTGCTCAAATAATGTTATAATATATCTAATTATATCCATGACCTTATTATTTCATTTAACTATACCCTTTTTATATTAATATCTAGTGATCTTTATATGTCAAAATCATTCGGTGTACGTTAGTCACTCAAAAACTCGAGAATTGCTCGGCTGGTTTCAATAACTTCTTTTTGATTTTATTCACCAGAATACACGCTTGGTTGAAAATAAAAAAAATAATTGGGAAAGACTCGAAGCAATAGCCGAATAATCGAAATTAGTAATTTCGTTTGAGATTAGTTTCTTCTAATTACTTTCAATTAATGATTGCCCTATAGTTTGACGATTGCTCCATGCATAACGATTATTCATTTATTGTGGTTGTATGAAATCTATTACACTTAAAATTGTTTTTGGCTAAAAAAATGTTTTTTTTTTGTAATATATAAATATTGTAATATATAATTTTAATATAAAATTTCTAATATTAAATTTAAATCCGATGTTTCTTAAAAAACCTTGTCGATTTTGAGAACAGATTTGTTTAAAGCACATTACATTTACAGTTACATTTAGTTAAAGCGTTTGTTACATTTTGTTTTCACTTTGATGACCCACTAAATTGGAATAGGACTTATTTGAATTTTTAATGAAGGTTTCCTTCTCTGGAACTCAAGTTACAGAATTGCGGGGTGGTAGGGTTTTTGCGGGGTGGTAGGGTTTTCGCGGGGTGGTAGGGTTTTACAGCCCGACTGGGTCGCAACCACCATGTATTTGGCGAAAAAGCCCGTCATAGTGACTCGCTTCAGCGCGTCGCGTTTCGAGATCAGCCTGTGCATATCCAGTTTATTACAGGCCGGCATGATAGTGGCGACCGGCGATGGACAGTGTGTCTATCGGTGGTCGCTATTATTTTTGGATTGTACTGTGCTTACCATCAGGCATAGTGCAGTCACTTTGCCGAGCTACAATAAAAAAAAAAAAAAAAAAAATTACGCTTTAAAAACTTAAAATACATTTGCAAAGTATTGTTCACGAGGGGTATGTCAAATCTAAAATAATGCGAACGAAGTTACAAGCAAAGGCTAGTCTATTATAAAGATATAAATGCAGACGAAGGCTCGGTCAGTTACTAGTGTAATATAATATAGCTACCATAATATTATTTTACTTTTTAATTAATAATAATAATAATAAGAAAGAGTGTTTTGAAGAATCAAATATAAATTCACTGAAATTGAAACCTTATGGATTCTATTATAATAAAATGTTTGTGGGCACTCAATAACGTCCGTGTGTAGCTAACGAGAGGAATACAAAATTTTAACAGCGTGTCTACGTCATAAAACTCGTATCAACGTGAACACCAGAACTTTGGACAAAGCATCTCGTGTACCACAAGCGTGTGTAAACTTTATGCAATAACATTGCATTCAAAGCGTATTCGAGATAACTTAATAACTTATTTCTAAGATGAGATAATTTAATTGTAACTACTATTTTGTATTTTTTATCAATGTGACTCGTAAGTCGTGGTTAAGTGGTTTCACCGGTTGAATATCAATCTTATGTCAGTAGGTTTGAATCTCGGTATGTACTAATGAATTTTTCGGAATTCGTGTACATTTATTAATTTTAATTGATATCATCAACGACAGATGGTGAAGAAATACATCGTAAGGAAACCTGAACGTGAGCAATATTCTTATAGTACGACCATTTGTGTGAAAAATATAAAACTCTGGATTTTTTAGAGCTTGAAATCGCTGATACGTCGTGAGCTGTCGTGGTGATTATGTCCTTCGGAAAGAGGTCTTTTATCCTGCAGTGGGCCTCTTATAGGCTGATATTGTTGATGATCTCTTTATCTTCTTATCACTCTTGGCTTAAATATCTATATATGTATACACTAGCGGGCTTAGCAGACGCTGCGTGTCCTGATAATAAAAGTCCAGGAATCAGATCGCGGAGTCACGTACTGGGTCCAGTTGTGAATCTAAACCGTTATTGAATCCACCTGAACACGACAGAATCATTATATACAATCAACAGGGACAACAACGACAGAATCATTATATAAATAAAAAAGAGGGCCGGGCGGATGTTGTTATGCCTTGATAATAAAGAAAATCTAAAATTCAACTGCAACACCACCTACCGGATCTAATTGTGAATTTAAACTATTTTCGGATCCACTGGAACACGCACAAAAAATTTCATCAAAATCGGTCCAGTCGTTTAAGAGGAGTTCAGTGACATACATACGTATAGAAGAAATTTATATATAAAGACTAGCGGGTCTCTCGGTCCTGATAATAAAGAGTACCTTGACAAATTATATAACTAAACTTTCCTCATGAAAACACTCTAATCAATTGGTGAAAGTCGCATGAAAGTACGTTCAGTACTTTTTGAGTTTATCGCGAACAAATTGACGTGGTGAAGGTGAGGATGTAGTGGTATATTCGATGTCCCATAGTAAAATACTGAATTATCTAAGTTAATATCATTTACTTATTTAGGTTTATTACTAGACTCAGACAGACACTTATATTTAACGCGTAATGCGTAACGAAAATTTTCCCCACCGTGCCAAAAGAAATTTTATTTCAAACGTAGAAGTTGTCTCCCAAATATAACATGTAATTCCTATCTATCTACACTCTTAATATAATAAAGCTGAAGAGTTTATTTGCTTGAACGCGCTAATCTCAGGAACTACTGGTCCGATTTGAAAAATTCTTACAGTGTTAGAGCTTACTTATAGCTCGTTTATAGAGGAACGCCATATATATCATCACGCTAAAACCAAGAGGAGCGGAGCACCAATAAAGAATGATTATAAATCGTTTTTTTTTTCCTTTAAGAGCTTTCTATACGTGTTAGCATTAGCTCAAAGTAATATTGCCAGATAGTGTAATTATAAAACGGGTATAAATTAACTTATATGATTAAGATTAAATTGATTAAAATTGTTAAATATTTGAAAATAGCGCTAGAGAGATAAGTACCTGGGCGACCGAGCCTAGCTAGGTTTTTTCAAAAATATTTTTTAATTAAAATAAACTGTTAGGTTTGCCTTACAAAATTAGCATTTCTTTTACAAAAAAAAAAATGAAAAATATATTTTTTTTGCCGCCACTCGCATTCGAACTGGGATTACACGGATTTTCGAAGTAGCTGATTTCCATCTGAGCTATTTTTGTTTTGAAAACGGCGGCGAAATTTACCTTCATATTCTAGCTATATCTTTTAATTGCCTGAAAACTCAGTCAAAAAAGTTATCTATGAATAAAATCTAGTTAGATCGATTTTTGGTCCTCGAAACTACCTACATACCAAGTTTCACGGCAATAGATGACGCCGTCTCCGAGATACTGAATATATAAAAATATACAAGAATTGCTCGTTTAAAGGTATTAGATATATTTAATCAAGTTATAACGTATATTAACTCGAGCAATAACTTCTTGGATGGTCGTTGTTTTTTCCTTTCTTTTTCTCATAATTAATTCTCATTATGGATGTTTATCACGTCGCCACGTTACCTAGGACTGAAATTAAATAGGGCAGTTAAGAATATTTATAAAGGTCGGTTGCATTGTACGCGTTTTTATATGAAGTTACAGCCTTCTTGTGAATTATAATGAACTTATTATAAATAGGCAACATTTAGTACTAATACCTTTGTTCTTGAGTTATTTACAACAATTACTCATTCCATGTTTCAGGCTCTCTAAGGCCACTAATAGTTTTTTAGGTAATAGTGTTAAGTTTTATAATAAAGTCCAAAGCATATTACCGATTTGCCGGGTAGTGAGTTCAAGCAGCGTGTCAAGCGGGTTTTAATATCTATAGGCTATTATAGGGTGGATCAATATGTGTACGATGGTGACGTCTGAAAAATTACACCTATCTTTGTGCATTTAACAAACAAGAATGTAACTAGGTTTGTGAAATATTTATTATCTATACTAATATTATAAAGAGGTAAAGTTTGTGACGTTGTGATGTTGTGACGTTGTAGGGGGTAATCTCAGGAACTACTGGTCCGATTTGAATATTTCTTTCAGTGTTATATAGCTCATTCATCGAGAATGGTTATAGGCTATATATCATCACGCTAAGACCAATAGGAGCGGAGCACAGATGAAAAATGTTTTAAAATCGGGATGTTTTTTCCTTTTGAGAACTGTTGCTTGTTTGTGTTAGTGTATCTATTCCACGCGAACGAAGTCGCGGGCAGAGGCTAGTGAAAAAATAAACCAGATCGAGTTTCTTACCAGTTCTTCTTGATGTCTGGGTTGTTTTCCGAAACGGTGTTAGATTCTGAACTTCATAAGCGCCTTCTCAGGGCCTAAATTATATAAAGTATTTTATTTAGTTTTGATTTATAACTCACTGGTCTAATAATAATTTGTAAGTTGAGGATAAGAACGATAGCTCCATGACCTACTATGAAGGCTTTATTTTCTATTTGACGGGAATTGAATGAGTCAATAAGAACTGATGCTTTAAAAAAAAAAAGTAAAACCGTGATAAGAACCGACAAACAAAAGGATTTGACGTCAATAGATGTCATATATAAAGCATTCTACTTAAATAAATAAAAGGTTATTAGAATCGTCAATCATTTTTACAGTACAGCATTTTAAAAACTAATATAATATTTAGAAGTTGCATTCCAATATATACGTGAATTCTCATTTCCAAATCGACTATTGGAAGTTACTTAGGGTACAACTTGATAGCACTGGTATTTGAATGCCGACCACAGTATAGAATATTAAAGGTATATCAACTATTTATTTAATTTTTTATTTTTAGGTATTTTACAAGTCATTTAAATAACGTGAGAAAATATAATAATACAAATTTGTCATATCTTTTATTACCATGTTATTGGGAATTAGTGTATAGGAAAAATTGTAATTCATTCTTTTATCAATCAATTTTCAAAAAAACAGCTGCGTATGTTAGTGTGTACACGAGTAAGAAGTTAGGCTTTTTTGGATTGCATAGGTACTTATTTTTAAATATTTTATTCACTGCTTAATTTTTTTTACCCTCTACTTCGGTCATTTATTTTTGAATGTTTACGAAATTTTGATGTGAAAAACATCTATAGGCGCGGGTAAACTTGATTGTTAGCTTAGCGACGTGACGACGCAAAACACGAACTTTGCACTATTAACAAAAAGCTAAAAAAACATTTGCAATCCTATCCGTATAGACATAAGATTCAAATTGTTTTGTCGTTATTTTGTGGAATAAATTTGTATTGCTTTATTTTTTCATTATGCCATAACTGATTCCTGTCGTAATCTGTTCCTTTAGGCATATAACTTATAAAAAACAATTCCGATGTTTCACATCTGCCAGTTGTCCCGTGACGGCTCAGTTTTTTTATTTTTTAGTATAATCTCTCAATATTACTCGGTACATCCTTTATACTCGTGCTAAGTGTCAATGGGTGGTGGTGATCACTTACCATCAGATCACTCGCATATTCGTTTGCCACCAATAAAAACCATCTAGGACTGCTGATAGAAGGGAAAACTCAAAATAATGGAATAAGTAATAATTATTACTTATTAATTAATGGAATAATTATGTTTTGAATTTTTTAATTGATTATAGTTTTAATGTCATAATCTGTCAATTGTAGTTATTAATATGAGTCTAGTTTTCCAATCTACTGCCACTGCGGCAATAATGATAAACGTTTTTCCATTAATTAATAAAAAATATTATGGGTTGCACAATTTCAATAATCAAAATATTAATATGTATTAGATGTACACAAGTGTTTATACTACGCGTCGCTTGTCTGAGGCAAGCCGTGCGAGCGCAATGGAGTTAGTCACGTTTACTAGCATATCATGACGTGAAATCATATCTATATGTCTTGACAAAAATACCTCTAAAGGCGTCTAAAGAAACTTAAAAAACACTGAAAATTGTTGGAATGATTTCAATACTAAGTCACTGCTACAATTTTGATTGCACTATGGCGCAATCCCCGCGGTCTCATTACACGGTCGCGGCGTGTCGCTTGTACCGATTCCCGATGCATCGATAAATTTTCGGTTTCGCGTGCGATCGGCCGCGTTCGGTCAACGTCGCGTCTCTTCGGCCCCGGAGCTATGTAACCGGTTTTAGGCGGATTAATTGCATGTCGGGCCACTGTAATAGTCCCCGTACCGGCATTTTGGTCAACCGATTGATACGGTTCGGTATGTACGGATAAAGTGCTTCCAGTACGGAATTAATCCGGTTTTCGTTCCCAGACGGTAAATTAGTAGATGCCACGGTTTTTACATCGTTCGGTCCAGTTATCTTCTATTGACTTTCGGAGAGTGGTCCTTGAACGAAATAGATTGCGATACCGATAATAAATTCTGTAAGCACCGGAACGTGTGAAAATAGACAATCAAAGATAATCCGATAGTGAAATCATTGATATCGGATTTAGTTAGGCAATATTTATTTTGTATATACGAGGGTGCTATTTTAAACGACTATTTTTTTTGGTTCGGAAGCAAAATTTTGGTTGGAAATATACAAAAAGAAAATGCCTGAAAATTTTAGCCATGAAAGCTTAATATTATCTCTAAGTATTGTTTTTAATTATTATTTTTTTATAAATCAGTGGCACATTCGTTCATATCGTACGAACTCAGGAATATGACGTACTTATAACTCACACCGGTGAGTCAGTACAGGTTACTAAAGTCAAATTTGTAAAAAATATGATAATTTGTTACTATCTAAGTACGAGAGAAAAGTATATATACTTAATACATAGAGATCACTTTATTAACCACTGTTTTTTTTCCATAAAGTTTCACGCGGACGAAGACGCGGACACAGCTAGTTATAAATACGAATGTGAGTTTGTTATGCTGAAACTGATCATCGTGATAATTTGGATACACATTGTGAGAAGTAAAGAAAATGACTGGGTACTTTTAATCTATAAAAAGGCATTTTCCTGAGGGATACCTCAAATCCAAATAAAGCGACTGAAATGGCGAGCAAAAGCTAGTTTTAGATGAAAAATATAAATCAATATTTTTTGTAATTTTCGAGAGGACAAGCAAGCACCGCCAGTAGTAATTTCCGAGAGGACAAGTAAGCACCGCCAGTAGTAATTTCGTAAATTCGACTTAATTCAATTGAACACCTCTACTTGTTCCATTTTTTTGAATCATGTATATTGGTTTACTATTTTATATTACTTATAAGTACACCAACAAACAGAAACACTGTTGCTTGTTATAATAAGTCAGGATACCAAAAAAATGATAAGGTAAGTTCTTTAAACAAAAGAAAAAATCGAGAGAGTCATAAACTACTGAGAGTAGTGAAAACTTAAAACAACGGAATTCTATTTTTCAAATTAATTGTAGTGTGAATTATTTAAATTTCATAATTTGTATATTGAAATTATTAGTCTCTCTTTCACACTTACTGGCACTCTGAATAATAATTATATAATCTTTTATGCAGTTTATTCATTCATCAGACATACGATGGGTTGCATTATCTCAATACAAAATATCAATAGTAGATATACTTAGGCTGCTATACTACGTGTCGCTAGTATGACGTAAGCCACGCAAGCGTAATACGGCAGGTTGTGCTTACTAGCGTGTCATGACGCAAATTTATAAATTTATCTCGTGCTAAAGAAATATTTACTAATCAACGCGTCTAACAAAGATTTCGCTTCAAAAAAATTAAAATATGTACTTAATACTTTTTATCGAAGGAATTGTATACAAAAATTTCATTTCCAAAGTGTACATGGAATAAAATCGTGTAAAACCAAACAGAATAACTTTCAGGGCACAACAAAGGCCAGTGTTGTCCGGTGACGTGCCACTTGCCAAACCATAATGGCGCACGCGTTATAAGCGTCCCCCGTGTATTGGCAGTTTCTTGGCAAGCTCCGATTTAATTACGGTCCACTTTTTCCAGAACGCCCCAGGGTGTGTCACGTTGGCCAAGCGAGTAAACATACAGCACTCTATTTCGTGCTGTAACGCATTACGTTAGCTGATTGTCAGTATAATGTTTTATACCTTATAATAAATAATAAGATATATTAAAGGTAAAGTAATTTAGCATCTGATGTTAAATACGATGTGGTCTAATATTGTTAATATGTCTAAGTGCAGTTGCCGGAACACACCACCAGGTGCTTGGAGACGGAACCAACTTGAGGATGGTAGCTAGTCCGGGGCGCTTTGAAAAAGGCCTACCATCATGAAGTCATATTATAATATTGCGAGTTTGTCTAAGAAATTGCGCTTTGTTGTAAATATTATATAATACTATTTTCTTCTGTTAACTTCTGTTACTTTGTTATGTCATGGAAATAACAATCTAGGTGTCGTTTCTAAGAGTAATATTGAACTAAGTCTAAAAGGCCATAGAACTTACTAGTTTATTTTAAAGATACTAGAAAAATTTAAGAAAAAAAATTCTGCATATGTCAGGTGTTGAATTTAGACCACAGAACATCGGTGATTTACGAGTATTACAATGTAGTATACATGTTTTTCTCGTTTTTTCTATATATTATTATGAAATAAAAAACAAAAATATAAACTGCCTGGTTATCATGTATAGTTACTCTAGATTATGATTATGTTAAATCAATCTCTAAAGGACTTGGTGACTTGAAGACAATCAAAATAGGTTACTACTTCTTAAACACCCTTTAGTTTGGAACTAAATTGACCAAACACTGCGTCGCAGCAGAACTAAGCACTGGTTGTACAGTCAAAGTATAAATTACGACAAAGTATGTATAGTATAATCCATGTACGTATCATGAATGTATCTTGAATCAGTTACCACATGCGTCTCCGTGCACAGAAATCAGTAATGAAATTTGTGATATACTAAAACATTATAAGCGTCTAACGATGAAACGCAAGTGTGTATGTATTGTTGTACACTTTCTGGCACAAGCAAATAGCTGTCGCGAGCGTTTTTATGTAAGGTAATTTATACAATCCATTGTCTCTATTTGTACAGCGGCTGCCAACGCAACTGTTGCTGTGATCAATTTAATCTGCCGTTTTATCGGCACACAGTTTACGAGTTTCGAATCCATTTCAATTTCGGATTCGATGGAAATAATAATGGAACAAAAAAAACATCCCCGTTACGTTTGATCGTTTTTATGTCACTTTAATCAGATTAAATGCGTGATATTTTACAATAAATAAACCGAAGCGATTCACGAATGCCTGTTAAAACATTTTCGGTTATGTTTTTCGCGTTTTATGTTACCGACACTTTTTTTTAATTTACCAGATTGAATGGGCTTTGTAATCTGTTGCAGGTTTTGTGGTTTTTCCTGTTTTTTTTTTTTCTCTCCAAATATAAAGGGCAGATTTTAGGCACTTTCTGATTTCTCTCTGATCGGTGCGTGGTACTTCCGGAGGGTCGATCTCCATAGGGACCTGGAGATATATTCTATATGGGCCTACGTAAAATCACTTACTATTAGTTATTTTGAAAAAGCCGTGAATCATCCCAGTCCATTAGTGGTATCCGCCGCAAAATACGAAACCGTACCCAACGCTGCGCGCTACAAAAGACGTCCGCGACATATTTTTACCGATCCTCCCGATGAAATAACGGCAGCGAACAATCAGTACCAGCCTGTCTCTCAAAACATAGCGTGTTCACGCCCACGCCCGCGTAACCACAGATCACGCCGTCGTGGTCTGGGGGTATATTTCGCTCCCGCACACCAGATTAGGCCCCCCTCGGCAGTGGCTCAAGCCTAGGTCCGTTCCCTCGGCGTGGAGCCCTTGAGTGTGCTGCTCGCGCGATACAGTGACACAAAATCTTACATCACTGCGACAACATTACACTTATCACCTTCACACACGTGCACGTATATACGCTTACACATGAAAGTGGAAGAGTTTTATTTTTATTTTTTTTCCCTTATCGAACTGAAATAGTTCAGAAAATTATCCGATACGAAATATCTATAAGAGTTGTTGAGGTATGTATGCTTGGTACACATATATGTTTCAACAACTCATATACATATGAATAGTTAGCTGAGGTTAGCTCAGATAGGTCACGAATTGCACATATCAAGCAACAGCCCAAGCCGAGGTGGGCCGTGCACCCTTGAGCTAGTTGTCAAATAAAATTGGCTGAGTGCCTTATGCGCTCGACTTAATAGTAGTAGTCAGTATTTAGTAGTCCGGTGAAGCTGTTAAGACCTTGCTGGGTCAATAGCGTAGTCATATCGAAAAAAAAACTGATTTCTCTCTCAATTTAAAAAGCCCGTCATAGTGACTCGCTTCTGCGCGTCGCGTTTCGGGATCAGCCTGTGCATATCCAGTACCGGGTGACTTTCGTCATTATGGCCGGCATGACAGCGGCGACCGACGATGGATAATCTGTCTCTCGGTGGTTGCCGATGTTTTTAGTTTGTACTATGCTTAACATCGGGCATAGTGCAGGCACTATGTCGTGCCTCGATAAAAAAAAAATTCACTACCTAAGTTCGTATACAGCGAGATAAAAATGGTAGTAGAATTGAATAAATGAGTCGTTACATTTCAAAATCCACTTTTAATCGTTCGTATACCATGTTTAATTTTTTAAAGATTTCCAGTTTTTATACATCGAGAACGAAGTTGAAATGTGGACGTTCATAAGGTTTTTTTAAAATTGGATTTAGCTTATCTTGTCATGTAACGATTCCAATATTGGCTTCGAAATTCTTATTATGTACTACCAGCCATAATACTACTAAAATTTGCACTCTTTTCTACAGAGTTTAGGAAAATTTAGTAAAGCAGCATGAACCTGTAAAGTTTTGACTATAGTAAACTAAATATGAATTTAGTTGGATTTATTGAAGTGGATGGCATGGATATATAGCCTCATCACAATATCATGAATGCGGTAGAACTAATCCTGTAATTCATCCACGTCTTCAACAACCGTCCCGTTCAAAGGGTCGTGCAGTAAAAGCGGCAGAAGAGGGGAAACTATTCCAACATTAATTTGGCTTCCCCAGCGCAAGTCTAAGTAACAGGGGCCTAATTATTCTCTAGGAACTGTCGTTAAGTAATTTCGCAGCGCCTACCTGTCTACCGGCTTGGCGCGACGGAGTGTGTGGGCAAAACTCTACACTACATTATTTTCCCAGGGCAAGTGTCTTTACTAATAAAACTCACTTAGTTATCACTCATACTACAAAAGCAGCAAAATTTAGTTTGTTATCACTCATACTACAAAAGCAGCAAAATTTAGATTTACGAGTTTTAGATTAAGTTCAATTACATTTTAAATTATTTCTTCTTCTTGTGATTAATAATTGACTCTTTACTAATTCCTTGGTGATTCTGACATAACAAAATTTCATTGCATCTTTTTAGTATTTTAACATTTTATTAGTTTTAATAATTTGCACCTTGTTCATTCATTTCTTCATAAGTTGTGATCGTAGAGTGGATTGACCAGTGGAATATCAATTCAATGACCGCAGATTCGAATCTCAGCAAGTAAGAAGAATTTCTCGTAATTCGCGTACTTTTATTTATTATTTTAAATTGGTAACAGTATCGGCTGATAGTGAAAGAAAACATTGGGAAGAAACCTGGACCTGAAAAATATTTCTTGTGATAAGTAGAACTGCACGTAGGAAAGTATAGGACTGTTTAGAAAATGTTTTGTATTGCATATAATAAATTATTTTTCTTTAGAGATTGTAACATGAGTATATTTTTATATAGAATATTGCCTTAAAAAATCATTCTTCAAAATTTACGTAAACAAGGTCCTGTATTAAATTTCGATAATCTATCGAGTGTGATAATCGTTCGAGTATCATTCGTAGGGACACTTACTTAGGTATACTTTTTAACATCGCCGTGGACAGTTTAAGAATTCGTGCCAAGAGACGAAAATTGCGGGCTTTTCAGGTGAGGATTACTTTTGGCGAACGATCAAACTTTGGACGCGGTTTCCTTTTAACATTTTCCATATTACAAGAGACTGAGTTTCTTTCACGGATGGACTTCCACCACGCTAAGAGTTGGATGTCGAAAAATAAAATCGGAGACATTGTAAATATATTAGGTCTATATTTTATTACTCTGCTTCCTTCTCCTTACTTTCTCGATGACTGGGTTGTTTGGCCGAAGCGGTGGTAGTCTTCACGTTCCTAAACGCCTTCTCAGAGTATAAATTGAATAATGTATTTATGATATGTTTTATACTTCAATAACTTTAGAGAGTTGAGATGAATTGTTTGCTCAATGCCTACTGCTAAAGTCGAGCTTCGAATCGGAACAATTTCCCAGGTTATTTCTTTAGACAAGGTACTCCCAAGATATATTAATATGTTTATTATCACTGAAAGAATGATATACATGACCATATTCTAGAATTATTGCATTTATAAAGGTTGGAAGATATGGTCCGAACAAACTTGTCAAGTAGAAAGGGTAGTAATAAAAATGTAAATAAATTCATCGCTCATACGACAGGAGACGGCCGTGGGGCAAAGTAAAGGACGTTGCGGTCCTGTGGGGCCATAAAACTAACGAGTCAAACTTCATATGAAAAAGGAATTTATTTATATTAATAATTATGAATTCCTGTCTACATAGTTAATTTATTTATTTGTAATTTCGTGATAGATTGCTATTATAAATGCGACTAGCCATGAATATAACGTTGTAGCGATATAATGACTAATCTACTATCCTAAGAAATATAAGAAATAGGATAGTAAACTAGTCTGTTCAAAAGCTCCGCGAGCAATAACGCATATCACTAATAGAACAATAGGATTAAGTCACGCCCTTTTTAAAAAGGCACACACGTAGGCTAATCGTCGTGCGTAACGTGTCGCCTTCAACTTGTATTGTCCAAAATACTTTAAGAAACTATAAAACTTTTTACTTCTAACAAGCAATTTTAATGAAGCTACTATCTTATGTGATTCCATAATTGAAAGGCTATAAAAATATGCATAATAATTACAAAATAGAATAATGGTAGTTTATTAAATCCATTAGTCGATTTTAAGGTCAAAAATATAACTGCAAATACAAAAACTGTCGCTGAACAATTTAAAGTAAAATACTTTATTGACGATACAATAGGTGCATTAATGCTTTAGAAACTTTCATACAAGTGGCCATAAGTGTACAAAGTTTACAATAATGCAAGGAATACGGACACAATAATTTACTGTCGTATAGATTTAAAAGATTGATAAGTAGATACGTAAATTATAAATTAATAATCACAAATTAGCTATACCATTTTTCAGTTAACTCAGCAACAACGTCTTATCTTCTACAACACAGTTTCAATTGTTATTATTATTGTTTCAATTATACAATAAATAAAAACATTTATTTATGGTGCTGTGCTGTAATGGTTATACATAAATAAACGCTGTAACAATGGCCCCACATGTACGTTTTACGACAACGCAGTAAAACTGCTTTTAGGCGACTACCTTACAATGTATGATAATGTTTACAGACCACAAATTTTGTTTTACTGCGCCCTCGATGACGACCTCTGCATGGCTATTTTATAGATCTATATTTGTTATTAAATTCATCATTCTTTTCAAATATATCGTGTAGTAATTGCCTGTAGGCCTTTTGCATATATCTTGAGACTTGTAATTGTCTAATAATCATACGCTCACCTTGGTTGTGATAGAAATTCTTGAAACTGTTTTTAATGCAATATTTATAGCGTAAATATTAAAAGCTAGATTTAATGCTAAAGAGAATTATTATATGTAAATACTATTATAAATTATCTAATTTGATTTTGTGTGCTTTTCAATGATATAAATATACAAGTTAAGTATATGATATTGCCCATTTTTGGCTTAATTTATATTTTAAAGAATTGTCTACTGCAATATGTTATTAAATACTCAATGGTTCAGGTAATTTAATTTATTTGCAGCACCAACAAAAATTAGACAGGGATAGTTCATAACATGCATTTTTAAAGACTGGACTCTATATTAGTAAAATCTTAATCATAGGTATTTCCGGCGCAAATAACTAAATTAAATGGCAAAACTAAAAAAAATACTAACTTAACATTTTAATTTTCTTTTTCCATTTACCTGAAATTTCTTAATTAATTTTTATTGTGTTAAGGAATGTGGGTAAAAAACTGAGTTACAAAAAAAAAGGTTCGCTTGCCTGCACATTCCTTCGTTTCAGATGCAAAACATTCTTGAACGACTTTGCAACGTGTTGACGTCCCACGTATTTCGTCTTAACGCCCCACAAGTATGAATTTTTGTTATATATTTTGTGTAATACATTAATTTTATATTGAACATTTTGAATTACTGAAAAGACTATCGTCATTATTGAGTTTATTAGTGTTTGTGCTTTCTACACATTTTACACGAATACAGACAAACACTACATACACACCATTATACACAGACCCAGCACAGTGGAAGCGTGACAGGAACGCCGAGCCTGTAAGGTAAGTGGATTAATGATAATTGCCTCTTATTATTATAGAGTTGCTGTTTAAATAACGGTTTTACTCAGGAGTGGTCATCACCCGAAGAAAATATATTGGCTGAGATTATTTGTGAATATGTCTAGATTTGAGGTTTGGATTTGTTATTATAAAGCGATATCATTATGTTCAATGGAGAGTAAAGGTCAAAATTTGTTCGAAAATGATTCGTGGCGAAAACATTAAAACGTGAAGCTCTAGACAGTTTTGCAGGAATAGTAATATCAACTCTGCTGCTAATATATTGCTACATAACTTGTTTCATATATCTCCTAATGTATATGTATATGTATATGTATACCACATTCGAGCTGGGGAGTGTATTCTCATACAGCGGTGATTTAAAAATAGAGTCATGCAAATCGATTCAGCAATTTCCGAATTACAAACATTCGAACAGACGTGTACAGAATGTATTCCAGACGTGTACTCTTTATGAGATATCGGTTACCGATATCTGGGAACAGAGTTACATATGTCAATTCTTATCATGTTCATTTACGGGTGTACGGAACCACAGATCACGCTTAAGCGCAAATCGTGAGATACAATCGTGTCACTACACTATAAACAAAGATGTTGAAATATATAGAGTTGACAATGATTATATTTTGTAATCCAGTACAACGCACGTCTTACGCACATGTTTACAATGGACAACATATCTTTGTTAAATTTTAGTCGCGGGTAACAGTTAGTCTAGGATAGAATAATCTAAATTATGTCCTGTAAGGTTAGCTATCTGTCGGTGAAAGTCCCGTAAATATATATATAAAAACTATAATGAAAATAGTTTTAGAGATAGTACTGCGGGTGAAGCCACGGTTAACAGCTAGTCTAAATTAAAATAAATGAAATTATTTATTATGATGTCCGTTATCTGCTGGTGAAAATTCTGTGAAAATAGGCCCAACCGTTTTGGAGATAGCATTATGGACAAAGCCGGGGTTAACAGCTAGTCTAAATTAAAATAGATTAAATTATTGCTATGATGTCCGTTATCTGCCGATAAAAATTTTGTGAAAATCAGCTCAACCGTTTTCAAGATAGCATTGCGGACGAAGCCGCGGTTATCAGCTAGTCTAATTAAGAGTAGCTAAATCACCCACTGTAATTTCAGTTATCTGCCAGTGAAATTTCTGTCTAAATCAGTTCAACCATTTCGGAGATTACCCGGAACAAACAGACGAAGAGACAGACCGACAAATATTTAAAAAATTGAACTAGTATATAAAATGGTATTATTTATAATTTATAGTCTAAAACTGTACATAGCAGTTTAATGTCTATGGCTATAAACAACAATACCTCATGCGTGCGTAAATTTTCATTTGAACGGTCAGCGGAGGCGGCCATGTTGTTGTTCAAGAGTTGTCACTATTAATTGCTACATTATCTTTTTCTAAACGTTTTTTATATATCTCAACTTTTAAAATGATTTATTTATTCATTAGTAAAAGTGGTTATTGTTAATACAAGTATGTATTATGTCAAACGTAATGTATAAAAATGATTGCAGAGATCATTTTTCTGGCGGAATTATCGCAACGTGTCAATAAGTAAACATTATGATGATTCAACCGACAGCTACGAAAATGAGACGGCGCTCACACTTAGATACTATAGATAAACGAATATTAATTTAATTTTCAAGTCACTATCATAAAATAGCAATACGATACAGCCGTCTAACAACAGAATAAACATAGTTTATAACAACGATTGTTGTAAAATAACAGAATAGTGTAATTTGTTAAAAACTCGATAAGCGAATTCTGAGATATTGACGGTCTTAAAAGTGGAATACTTTTAATTCCTTAACATGTCTTTAGGACGCAATGTCTTCTGAACGGTTTAATGTAAAGATTAATTCGTTTCAAAAATAAGTACATTTGTTTTTTAATATATACTTAATACATTTTTAGACAGAATAGAGTTATATAGTTGCTTTCATGGTAAGCCTTGGATATAGTTGTTATTATCATATTTATTGATGTTATATGTAGTTTTTTTTTAATATTGTCTTTCGAGAGTAGTGAGTTAATCTCTATTCTAGAATCCTACTAATAATATAAACGAGATTTAAAACTAGAATAAATTTACGACAACGTAAAATTTTCATTCACGCAAAAATGACTGAATTTTAAGGCTTTATGTATTTACAAAAATATTGTTTAAATCAGTCAAGATATAACAATAAGTAAGCAGAAAAAATCCTGCCTACTGATTTTTATGACTCACGTTGCTTCAACCGTTACATAACGCAGATTAAGTGGTTGGTTACCCATTTTTCAAAGCCATATAGGCTAATAAATAAATTCAACTTACTTAGTGGTCGATTTTATTTCACTTGACTGAATGAATAGCGTACTAGTATCAGCGGTCAGCTTGTCATACAATTAAATGTAGTCTAATCATTTTGTTGAGTTGAGTAGAAAGAAAAATATTACACGGAGTTCGTGTAACTGTCAAAGTGTCAGGCTCTCGGTACTAGAGACCGAAGAGGACGGCACTATTTCATAATTTCGCCATTGAACTCTAAAATATTTTCAAAGCTCGCGTGAATTACACGTTTTGTAAGTGCTTCGTGCCACGTTGCAGCTGTTATTTATTCCAGGAGTTCGTATGTATTTAAGGAGAATTGAGGGGTAGTATGTATTTATTATATACTAGCTGTGCCCGCGGGCCTATCCGCTTGGGCCCTAATGTAAAAACAGTGACTAATAAAATCCTCTGAATGTATTAAGTCCGTTTACTTATCTACTTTTCCCTCGTACTTTTGTCACGTGTATGTAGTCACGTTTTGAAGCGATTTTAATGAAAGCAAGACTGAATGTTACTCGACGATACGCTCTATGATTTTCTTAATGTTAATCGTGATCGCAAAGTGATGCATGTTCAAGCAAACGGACCGACAGACAGATATAAATATAGGCAGACATTTCTAAAAATGATTGAAATGTACTTTATTACGTATTCCATGAAACCTGCAACATTTTTTTATATTATTCTAAGAAGTACAGACACTTAAAAAATTGTTATTAAATGTATAGATAAATATATCTATATTGTTGTCTATTCATGTATTGTTTTCAACAAATTCTGTGTTATACAAACACATAGAAAATTGAAAAAAAAAAAAAATGTCTGGTTTTATGTTAAAAATAGCATGACTAATTTTAATACAATTTTCGTACAACAAGTACGTGCATTTTCAAAGGTACTTCTAGGTAATTAGGTAAAGCCTAATTCTTGTCCTCATATAGAAAAAAAAACAACCAGATTTTACTTGTAATTGTTACTTGAATAAATAAATAGTTAATCATGAAAATAAATATCTTTAACGAATAATTAGGCGAAAGAACGTTGTAAATTCATTTCGAGAGACGAAATTTTGAAGCTTCTAACTTGTATTAAGTTTATGTTAGGTAAACATTTAACTTGGCATAATTTCTCAGTCCCGGCGTGTCACTTCTTCACTTAGTTACGATGGAAGTTTATAACTTGTCATAATGAAATTACTTATTAGTGTTCTCGGTTTATCAAAATGTTATTGCAATGGTATGTGTATTGAAAATATTATAATAGTACTATTGAACTATCCCGGCTGTTATGTCTTAAATGTCAGGTGTCAAAACGAGATACACGTACTCTCCGATCGGTATTTTTGAATATCGCCAACTGCGTATTAAACTCAAAAAGATTTGTAAATCTTATCACATAAATCACTTTTTTTGTTTTGTACTGTTTTAAATCTATGATACATTCTAAATTACGAGTATTAATTAATACTTCATATTAAAAGAGTCGTAGTGGCTGACGGGTTTGACCGTTGGAATGTCAATTTAATGTCCGCAGGTTCGGATGTACATGGCAGTACTAACGAATTTTATTAAATTTGCGTACACTTACCAATATAAATTGGTAACACTATAAGCTGAGAGTGAAGGATAATATTGGCAGGAAACGTGTACCTGAGTAATTTCTAGTAGTACCATCATATTTGGAAAAAATATAGCACTATGAATTTCTTGAAGTTGGAAATCTCCAATACGTCGTGGGCTGGCGTGGTGATAACACATATCTTCTTTCGGGAAGAAAGCCTCTGATCTTGCAGTGGCTTTCTTAAAGGCTGATGTGGTGAAGAATTAATATTACACTGGTTAAAAGTGCTTAACAAAAAAAGTGTGAAAGTTAAAAATGTTTATTGTCGGTTATCGTTAGGAAATGAATATATTATATCCAGGACTTTAATGCCTTAAGAGGTATATTTAGTTAGTATACCTATCATTCTATTGTGTCTCATAAGATTTAACAAGCGTTGCCAATGAAGCGTTCGAAAAATATTTCTTACGGCTTGATTGAAATATATCGACTGTTCTCTATTTTAAATAAAAATATATACATGTATTATATACACGCACATAATCGTCCGGAACAAATTACCCATATTTAGTAAAAACCGTATCAAAGTTTAGAAGAAATGGTCATACAAATGGATCGATTTTGGTGGCTATTATTTGTTTGTAACTAAATATCTTTAAGCCTTCGGCTGATTTTTTAAGATCCAGATCTCAAAATCTTATATTTTTAATTCTCTTTTAATTTTACGATATCGTAAATTGTAAATTTGATGTTTTTATAAAAAACAAAGTTTGTACAAGTTAAAAAAATATGTTGTTTAAATATAAATATTTTGTTATTTTTCATAGTTTTGTAATAAATCGGGTATTTTTTTAATTTATGCTGCAAACAGTCTGCTGATCTACTTCATGAGGTCTAAATTGGTTTGTATGGAGCTCAAACCTTTATGGTTTTGGACAGTCCATGAGCTTAATATTCAAGCATTAATCAATTTGAGATGTAGCAATAAAGTATGTAGCAATAATAAATAAATGACAACAAAAATAACTTCGTGTAATTTAACAAATGATCACAGTTACTTTTCGAAAGCTCTCCACAGCCTTTATATTCGTAACAAGGTACGATGTTGTATATTTTTTTACAATTTTTTCTCACCTCTTCAACTCGCTTCTACTCCCCTCTTTTACGAGAAAAGGTACACAAAATATCTACAAAATGAACTGAACACGATTTGAATATCTAAATTGGCGATCCATCGGCGTTTCCCCAAGTTTCCTCATTACCTCGCCTTTCACCTGCTGTTTTTTTTATCCTGGGTTGCCAGGTGTCTACTTTTAACAATATGTTAGTAGACTTTTTTCAAATTTCTGTTATATATTATTTATTTTATATCAATAATCAGGTAATTTTCACAAAGTGGAATGCTCAAAACGTGTATTGTTAAGTACGCATATTTTTTATAAATTATTTTACATAGATTTTATCTTTTACACATAGACTCGAGCGCAGACAATTTAATTCAAATGTAATAAATTAACCATTTCGAATTGACACCATAAAACTCAGACTGGCTAGTCGTATTTTAAACTGCCACTGATGATATGCGTACATAAAGTCTCTCTGTAGCGAATTGAAAGCTGCAAACTTGCATGAAATTCGTAATAGGAGCAAATTAGTAACACAGTACAGACACCCTAAATAACCTAAATGAAAATGTTATATCCGCATACGAGAGTTCGTACTGGGCTTAGAAAACAGAATAAACTAATGTAAAGTAAAGAATACTAAACTTTGAGGCGCATTTCTGTAAAATAGAAATAGTTTTTTTGTCATATTGCTTTTATCCATTCATGTCTTCGATCTTATAAAGTAATAATTTACAGAAAATAATAGATAAATCTAAAGAAGAATTCTATGCTAATCAATTTCTCAGTCTTTTTATAAATATTCATATTACTGAATTAAGAGATCTACTTAGCAGTTTAATATATAACAAATGGTGAACTTTCATTGCTAAATGCATCGTTTGTATAAATAAATAAATTATTATAGAATTTATTCAAAGTTCACAATATTCCTATTAATATTAGCCAATATTTGAGATTTTACTGAAAATCATAAAGTTCAAACTTATACGTTGAACATGCTACTTCTCAGTTGAATTAAGTTATTTTGTAATCAATTACTGGCAACATTTTACCGGTGCGAGGCTTAGCGTCTCCCAGTTTCCCGGGTAATTTTTATTGTAATTTATCGTCGACGCGTGACTGAGCAAGTCGGTGGCCATGCTTGGTGATAGGTGTCTCGTGAAGTGATGTAGGTTGTAATAAATGCTATCTAAGTTTTTCAAGTAGTCGTAATTTGACTTCGTCTTAATTTTTAAAGTAAAAAAAAATTCCACCATCTCATTTTTTCGTCCATCTATCGTATGTTGCATTACAGCAGGCGCGCGGTAGAGCAACCAACGCCAGTATCTATCATCTGAATTATTATATTTATTATGTATTCCGTACTCTAATGCTCAGATTGAAAATAAAAGTTATAGTTGGATATCCTCTCTACTGTTGATTTCCCATTATCTTTACCATTTCCCAATTATTAAGTTATGTGTGTTGGTGGATCAATCAAAGTGCTGTAGCAGTCCAAGGTACGTGGTGCATTGTATTTGCTGCAGCCCACTTGAGTATTGAACATCGAGATAGAAACGTTAATTTACCCAGAGTAGCTATGCCACCACAAGGTACGGTGCTAAGGCTACAAACACGATTTTAATACCCTAAATCGAATAAGTTTCTAAAAAAATTCATTTAACTGGCTAAAATGCGAAAAAAGTTTCTCTTGCTTTAGTTTCTTAAAAACAACACTTTTTTTGTTAATTAATTATAATCTTCATATGAGTTAAATGCCTAGATACAAGTATAACAAGAATGTAGGCCCAAATACTGAAACAAGCCGGAGCTTTTGGGGTAGGAAAACATCATGGTCAAATCATAGCACGGTTGTAAGGTTTTTTGATATTTAGCACCTATGAGTGTTTTGTTCATAGGAGGCAAATAAACAGACAGACCACGTGATGTTAAGTGATCACCGCCGTCTATACACACTAGCAACACTAGGGGAGCCGCAAGTGCATTGCCAGCCTGTGTATGGGAGAAAGGGGAGGTTGAAGGGCAAGGGATTGACCGATTGAAACGCAACAATGTGAGCACTGTTACTTCACGTCGATTTTCTGTAAACTGGTGGTATTATCTCGAGCGAGCCGAACCATTTATGCCGAAATCAGTAATAACTTCAGCGTGGCTCTATCACCTTCTACTGCACTGAAGAGTCAGCGTGTGCCCATCTTAAAATACACAGTATTTTAATATCAGGTGAAACGTATAATAAACAAAGTAGAAAAAAAACATCAAGGAAACTTTTTTTTTTCTTTTATAATATTAAATTAATAAAAGAATACGAGAGCACTTTAAAATAAGTATACATTATATACAATAATAGAAATATATCTATACATTTTAATGGAAATAAATATTTCAAAGAGATTTTGAGTGAGTGTCGTATAGTTGAAATAAGGATCGTTAATTGGCAATTAATATTTGGAATTAATACCCGTCTGTACATTCTAAATGTTTATTATCGTTTGTTATATAGTATACAGGTTGACTTGTTAGACAACAGCAATATTTTCAGGGATTACTGCGTAGTCGATTCTGGTTCTAAATCAACTAAAACAATAGGTGCTTTATATTTGACTTAGTTAACCTAGATGTGATTTTTTACGTTTAAAAGTATTTTTTCCATACTTTTAAAAGTTTTAGAACAAACTTTAACTATGGGTCTCTTTGTTGTTTACTAGTATTTGTTTTGATATTATTATTTTAGATGTTAAATGTGACCATGAATTACCAAAGGGTTATAGGGTGTTAAACAGTCACCTGGTTATAAAATGATGATAGTGTACATTATCTTCTTGTAGCTATGACTTCATGCAGTGCATACCGAGATAGCTCTTAAATGGTCGAAGTCCAATGAAGCTGTAAAGACCTTGCAAGGCCAGTAGCGTTCGAAAAAAAAAGCTGAAATGGTTATTTTTTTCAACCTAGATACTTGTCGTTTTATTTGGGCTAGTTTCTTTTATTCAAATGCTATAGTACTAAAGAGTTTTAATCAAAATCATCAAACATCAACCCATTTTCACAATTTTTTTTATTCATAATATTATTATTTTTTAATTTATTATATTCGTGTTCCCACGGCTTTGCTCGTGTTGTTACACAGAAACAGCATTTTTTATGCCCTTTTTTGTGTGCCTGACAACATGTATGCAAAGTTCTAATCAATGAAATAATGTATTTATGAATGTTAGGGTTATGATTAATTCGTATTATTATATATTCGTATTCGTATTTAAACGGTGTACCACTGTGAAAATAATCGTGAATACCAGTTCCAAATCTCAGTATGTACTAACAAAATGTTTAGAATTCAACTACATTTGTTAACTTCGCTCATTTTTAATAAATTCTTGACGAAGTTCGAATGAAAAATGTATTATGAAACTGTTTCTTAATGAGTCAAAAGCGATGACGTAGACTTTATAGTTAGAGGGTATAGGTATACGAGATTTATCACTATACAAATTCATCAGTTGAATGATCATTTTACCAATACAATACATTATTTTAGAAATATTGAGTACCTATTAAAAATTTACTAACCTGCATAGATTGTCACATAGTGTCTGGTTGAATAAAGCGATAAAAGTAAGCTGAGTTGGTTTGAAAGCCAGTATCACGCGGGAAAGCGTTCCTACTTCGCGCCACGCACGCCCTATTATGCGTGTTTGTGAACTCGATTATCTATGTATGTGGATAGTGTATTTGTGTATCTGTGTTGTTATCCTTAGAAGTTTATATATGATTATATATGTTTGTATATGATTTATTAGCACTAAATACGATAAACATAATAACGATAAGTAAACGCTAAAACCTATAAAGGATATAAAAGTGTAAGTGTAAAAAGATGTGATCACTAAGTTAATA
Organism: Antheraea mylitta; assembly: GCA_014332785.1. Lineage (NCBI taxonomy): Eukaryota > Metazoa > Arthropoda > Insecta > Lepidoptera > Saturniidae > Antheraea > Antheraea mylitta. The sequence continues at coordinate 1,374,379 of JACEII010000041.1, forward strand.
AAATTTGATTGCTTGAGCGCCCTGATCTCAGAAACTATTGCTCAGATTTGAAAAAGTCTTTTAGTGTTAGATAACTCTTTTTTTGAAAAAGGCTGTGGGCTATATATCATCACGCTAAGATCACCAGAGCGGAGCACTAATGAATAATGTTTAAAGATCGTACGTTAACCGTATTATTAAAAAAAAAAAAATTGGATCTTTTACGGAAACGAAGCGCGAGTTAAAGTTAGCGTCAGCCCAATATAACTATTCTATGCGGACGAAGTCGTGGGAAATAGCTAGCTAATGAATAAAATATGTTGTGTCAACTTTCCACAAGTGGATTAAGAGTAAGATGGACATTATTTTCCAATTATACTGAAACGGGCATTGGTCTTTACCGTAAATCTGTCTAGACTTCGAAGTCTTATCGTTGTTCTATTATCGGGTTGCAATTTAATGGTTTAGACTTATCAGAACTCCATTTATTATGCCAAATGGAAAGGGCTCTTGAAACACTGTCGTAAAAGATTTCAGCTTTGGTAAAATATCTCTATTTATTGTTGACGTGCTAGAGGTAAAGTGTATAGATTTATTACTGATTTTAATCTTTTTGTGGTATTGATTTTATATCACACGTTATATACTACGTGTAATATTCGTATGTAGTTTGTTATTAGAGAATTGCTAATGGAAAAATTAATATCAAATATATTGAGTAATTTAATAAAAACTCAACAAAAATAATCAAAAAGTCAACTGAGTACTGGTCATATTTAGACCTTATATTTTCTGAAGGGATTGGTAGCACTGAATCTGAAAGAATGACGCATGAAAGAATGGTGACGTCTAGAAATGACGCTGATCTGTGCATGTTTTAAAGGTATGTTTGATTCTGTTTTGATTTATGAAAGTCAGTACCAATAAGAGCAAAATGTCTTTATCAGAACGACATTGTCTGCAATCGTCTCCAATGCCTGTGTCGGAAGAGCAAATCAAGCACACAAACAAAGCTACCTCGAACTAAGTTACGAATGCTTTGTTGTATTCATTCCATATTTAGTATCAGTTGAGAGAACAAACTGTTCCACTCAGGATGTTACAGGATTCTTGGCAGTGATTCACGGATTGTTTTGGCCACGGGCTTTCAACGACCGTTTTAAACTACTGACTAATAGAGACGCTCCATGATATCACTTAAAATTGGCAACGGTACGGAATACTTAAACAATTTAAAAAGTTTCAAGAATGATTTGTCTGAATTATTTCAGATTTATATCTAAAACTTTCGTGAGGAAAGCAAGTTGCCGGAGTTTGAAGCTCAAATGGACTTTATGTAATGAAAAAGAACTAAGTCTGTGAACGCAAACAACGTTATTTAATATAGGTACTAAGTATGCCAGAGAGGTACATAAAGTTTCAGCTCAAGATATATATTTCGCGAGAATTCCTTTTCAAAGTAAAAATAAGATTCCTCCTAAAATGTTAAAAACAGTGTAGTCTGAGGAAGAAGAGCACAAAACGCAGCGAGCGGGAATTTTTTGTGTTTAACGCTCAACAAAAAAAAATCTTTTGTTTTCGCCTTTGACTGCTATTTCGTTTCATATTAATGACAATGGAGCCTATGACAGTAACACACTAAAGTTAGTGTAAAACTTGCTCTCAAATGCAGCTGTTGGAGTACTATTTTCTGGTACTTGGCTACAGATAAAAAAAATTTAGAATACATATTATTGAAGACCTCATTATTCTGTTGTTATTTATCATATGGTCTTTATTATTATTGCCGACGACAAAGCTCGGCCGGCGTTATTATAACTATCAAGTAAGCATTAGTGAGTGATAGGGAAAAAACTTTACAGTGTTTTACGAACAGTAGATATTATACTCTCATAACAAATTTAAAGATGTGACAATAGCTTGTAAGAACAATTGTTGTGAAATTACACAACCTAATTCATTATTAACCTTTAGATTTTTGTCGCCAATTGCCTACATTCCAGTTCTGCTTAATTTTATTCAAACTATGTGTGTGTAAACTTTGTAGGCTTTCGAAAACGAAAACAGGTTTATGGCCATAAAAAAAAATGCCATTGATTTTCTGTTATATTATATTCATAAAAAATGTAAATACATAATTACTCGTTTACATTAACAATAATTTTAACGAAAAAATCAACTATTTAAGAGTTAATATACAGAAATCAGTGTCATGTATATTTCAAACTACATTTAAAAGACACAAAGATAATATTTAAATTCATACACAAATATCAAATAAAGCAAATCATACATTTTAACTTGGAGGATAAAGTGCGGTGCTAACTAAGTAAATTAAATTTCCTAATAACATTTTCGAGCGAGTCTAAACTCCATTAAGGATCAAAACACTGGTCTTATAATTAAAAGCAGAACGCCGAGAATTCATTACGTCAGTCGCGCCAAATCCGTCATAAAACCGGCTCGAAACCGGCATGAACCGCTCTGAACCGGTTCGAACAGGAGCACACCGGAATGGGTGACGTGGCTAAAAAATAAAATTGTGATTTTAATAAAATGCAAATGGCGTGTCTCGTCTTCTCGTCCGCCACTGATGGAATGCTTCGACATAGTATAATATTGTAGTAGTGAAATTATTTGTTTTAATATCAAAAACATAATTTAACACTGTAGTTTTGAAATGATGATGACTTAGTTTATAGCATCTTCGGGCAATGCGTAAAGCCTGTTGGTGTATTCTGCCAGCGGCACTTGAGAACCAGTCCTCTCTGGGTTTAGCGTGTTTACCATCTATAATCACATTGTTATTTAACATCAGATGCGGGTTTTTTTTGGGGGTTTTTAGTATGTCATGTAGTCGATTTTATATTTTATTCGTAATCTTGTGTTATCTGACTCTATATTTAGTAAATTTGATGGTGTTTTACGTAATACAGTTAGTTTATTGTGCATAAGTGAAGTGAATGGAAAATAATACCACGGGGCAAGAGATTCTGAGATGCCACAAAAACTCCCTGGAAAGTTCTAACAAGGGAGCCACCGTCTTGTGGGAACATTGAAATAATCACATGATGCTTGTCATATTATTAACTACACGACAATCGTAGTAAAAATTTGAAAGATTGGTTGCCAAAAATAAAGTTAAAAAACAACATCAGATGCGGTTGTGGTCAAATGCTAAAACCTCTCCTCGGTAACAACCCAAGCCGAGGTGTGCTGTGCACCCTTGAGCGTGTTACCTGAATAAAATATACCTGAATAAATTAAGCGCTCGCCTTAGTAGACCGGTGAAGCTGTAAAGGCCTAGTAAGGATAATAGCGTAGTCAGTACGAAAAAAAACTTATGAAATAATATTAATATCTCTAATAGTAAAAGTAAATATTATCTTAAGATGGAAATATATTTGCTTTTCAAACAAAACAGTTCTTTCTCTCTTGCATCAATATACATTACAAATTTCAGAGACTAAGTTTTACTAAACTGTACCGGTGTTATTACAAAAAAGTTAAACGCTTGCTTTAAAAAGGTTACGTTTTAGATGTATCGCGCTCGCGGTATGTTTCGCCATCTTGCTTATCTCTTGTCTCGCTTTGGTTACATTAGGTTACACTTGCCAAAAAAGGATAACGCGATCTTACTCTGGGCGAGCGCGGTGAACTTCGTACGAAACCTTTTTTAAACCAAGTATTTAACTATTTGTAATAACACCGGTACAGTTTAGTAAAACTTAGTCTCTGAAATTTGTAATGTATATTGATGCAAGAGAGAAAGAACTGTTTTGTTTGAAAAGCAAATATATCTCCATCTTAAGATAATATTTACTTTTACTATAGTATATACAAGTTTAATAAATCAACGATGTTTTCCTACGAAGGATATGGGAAAAGAAATGCAATCTCACACATTTTTAGTACTCATAGTAGCCGTCAGAGTTTTTTATTCCTCATGAGAAAGATGATCGATTGGCATCAACAAAAACTTTTTGTGGAAATTGGCCATTCTTTTTGACTACATATCTTTTCCCCTAAATCGGTAAATGTAGGTCAAAGTATTTGAAATTATTGAGAATAGCCTTCTAAGGATATTTAATTGTGATCACCATAGTTAAGGTACTCGCTTTTAGTGTTTACTTTCAAGAATCTAATTCTTTAATAAAAATCAAAAATACGTACACACGAGTGAAAATCACAACTATAGTTTCCTAGACTGTTTTAAAACATTATTCTCCTTAGTAAATCAATAAGATAAAGTAATGATTTTGTCCTAAAAATAAATGTAACTGAAGATATTAATAAACAAATTAAACAAGATAAAAAAAAAAACAAAATATAATGGGACCCCGTTTAGACTACTGAAGAATTATTAAGCTATGGCAAAAGGGTCACAATACGATGAAGTATTTGTGCTGACAAGTAATTTCATCGTAAGTTTATGTTTTTGAAAATTTTATAATAATTATTGAGAATTATAAATATTTTATTCTTACAATGAAATAACTAAACAGAGTCTTATTATATACGTTACTAGCCTCTGCCCGCGACTTCGTTCGCGTGGAATACTTACTTTGGACTAATGCTAACACGCAACGAAAGCTCTCAAGAGGAAAAAAATACCCGACGTTGAAACATTCTACATTTTTGCTTCGCTCCTATTGGCCTTAGCGTGATGATATATAGCCTATAACCATTCTAAATTAGCTATACAACACTGAAAGAATTATTCAAATCGGACCAATAGTTTCTGAGATTACCCCCTACAACGTCACAAACTCACAAACTTTACCTCTTTATAATATTAGTATACATAAAGATATTATAATATGTCGTGATCGTGACTTTTTCTTGAATGTCTCCGACACTTTGAGTCTGCATTACGAACACCATATATTCGTATATAGTGTCACAGCTGTCATAGAGTGTCTTCTCGGTATGTCGTGCTCCAGGATTAGCTAGAGTACATGTATACAATTAAATATTAGATCTCGTTGAAGCTATAAATGCTGTTGAAACTTAAGATAAAAGTTTGATTAAAACATCGTTATATGATCCATCATAATGTATGAATTTGAGTATTTGGGTACAAAAGAGATGGGTGAAAGTACGTAGAGTTTCACTGGCAGATAGCTGATGCTATAAGGAATAACTTAGGTTACTTTTATTATTGACTAACTGTTATTCGCGATTTTAATGCAGTATTCGGAATGGAACCGATTTTGACGGGATTTTCACTGACAAATAGCTGATATTATAGGGATTCTCTTGGAGATTTATGTATATACAAATATAGGGTTCCGTGCAAATACAATAAATAAAAGAAATGGTTACACCAGCACCCGCCCTACGTGTATCTTTACACTAAACAATTTTTTCTGCTAAACTCCACTCTACCGAAGACGCGGGTAAAAGTTAGTAGGAAATAAATTTTACAACAGTGTACTAAAATAGTTCCTCGACGATCAGCAAATAAAATTAACGTAAAAAACTTTCTACATTTCCCGGGTGCAATGGAAATGTTTTTCCCGTTATATTGAAAATGGTTTATGAAATGGTTAATCTTTGAATCAAAATGGAAATTGATGGGAAATCTATATTCAACTGTATATGGTAAGAGAAAATGTATTGTGGAAGTTTGGAAAAATAATATTAAATACTGGTTGGTATCTGCCACCTCACTTACTTGAATTTGAACGTGATGTATTGTAAGCTGCACCGCACACTTATAGACTTGTTGTAAGTTTATTTTAGTTGTCTTTTTTTAAATCCCACATTATTGTATTTTTAATGTGATGTTTTTACTTATTCTGAGATCTGAGTCTTAAATAATTGGCCGAGATAACCTTAACACGCTTTTTCATGAATACAATTTTATTACAATTTCGTCAAGGAGTCAGCTGCTTTCCAATATTCAAATAACATGAACAAGTTCGTGTTTTTATGCCATCAGAGTATCATGTTTAACATATATTTAATTAAAACAAGGGATTAAAGATAACAATATGTACATATTAATTATTGTCGAATAACGCATATAAAGGTTTGAAAGTGATGTTTAGTTTTAACGCACTTTTTTTGGACAATGCGCTGTTTGTCTTTATGCCATCTATATGTCAATGAAATAGATGATGAAATAAATATTGAAAGTAAGATGAGGTTACAGTAGCTGTAATTTTACTAAAATCCAATGTGTACCTTAATATATTTTATGCTTGTTTATCTAGATGCGTGGTGAGACGGAGTTAGGTAAAATGACATTTATCCATCATGGTGGTAAGAATTTGCTGTTATGTATGTCATGTTCAATGAGTGAATTAGATATGTAAATAGTAAAACACTATGAAGTAAAACGTCACCTCTGCTATTTCCCAAATGATTAATGAAAATAAAATAACTAATATTTTATATGTGTTAATTTGAGTAGCAGTTTTGGCAGGAGATAAAGTTATGACTTCCCGTCATGACATCCTAGTAAAGCGTGATCGAGTATTGCTTGCGCGGCTTGCGTTATACTATAGGCGTGGTATAGCGACATGTGTAAGCCTAATATTGATGTTTTGTATTAGCAAGTTCACGCCGGCGCATACCACCCGTGGCCCACACTAGACGGTCTTTTCTGGCGGCGCGTACCACCGGTGGTACGTTCGATTGTGCTATTAGAAATAATGGGAATTTAACGTTTATTTATTAAAAATCGCACAATGGAATACGTACCACCGGTGGTACGCGCCGCCAGAAAAGACAGTCTAGTGCGAGCCACCGGTGGTACGCGTCGGCGTGAACGTGTTAAGATTGTTTAGCCATATGTTTCATTAATTAATAAACTGTATAAAAATTTAATTATAGTTCTAATTATAGACTAATTTTAATGATTTCAATACACAAATCATTAAATTGTAATTAATCAACACTTTTGTTATGATATGGATGTCGAATTTGCTTCATGGTATTATATAACAGATAAGTATAATGTGAAAATTAACAGTCATACATGAATTATTATATGGTTATAAGTGAAACTATTGATCAGTAACATTATTTCAAAATAATTTCACTTAAATATACCATAATATATTAAATTTAACAAAATGTTGAAGGCTTAACATAATAGTATTTGGTAATAAAATAATATATAATCTGTAATCTATAATAACAACTTCTAGTCTTCAGCTTCATTAAAAAAATTCAAAATTGTTATTATTATCGTATAAGCTAGAGTATATTAAATAAGAGGCAGTCATAAGGACTGCCGACAGAAGTGAAAACTCAAAACAATTAAATAAATGTGTTCTCATTTCAATTTTCATATTTATTAATGTTTGAATGACAATATTTAAACTTCAGAATTTGTTTATTAAAATTATTAATATTGGTATGGTTTTCATATGTACTGGTACTCGGAGCAATCACTAAATACATTTCCATAAAGTCTATTAATCGATAAAACGTATGATGAGTTGCAGAAAATAAATATTACATGTGCACAAGCCTCTATACCACGCGTCACAAGCCGCCCAAGCGCTATGCGGCCGGTCATTCTTACATAGCATGAAATGACGTAAAATTATAAACTTATCTCCTGCTAAAATTACCACTCAATGCGCCTAATGAAGTTTTCACTTAAAAATAACTTAATGTACTATTAGAAACACAACAAACAAAAAAAATCATTTCGTTTACATGCTTAACAAACATTTTATCTCTACAGCCGTCCCATGTTTAGAAGTTTCATTAAAAATATATGAAATATGAATGCCGATTTATCGAAGTTTAATGGAGTGGGCAACCGATTTAATGCTAGTTACGGACTTATCTATGTTTGGTGCAAGTAACTAGCAATTAGTGGTTATACAGAAAATTGTATAAATTATACTCTAAATGTGTCTTGACTGGTACTTACATTAGAGACTTGGTATCGTGACGAGCTTTTGAGTTAATACAATAATAACTATGACTAAAGTTTGTATAATGGAAAATTAAGTTAAAGCTTAAAAATTAGATTAGGGAAATCGTTAAGTACCTATAACTCAATTTTTTATGAGTCAAGGATCCAAGAATAGCTTTCAGAAACGATAAAAAAATTGTTTTGCTTGTACCTATTTCAAAAAGTAACATAATATACAAAACGTATGCAGTTTAAGTACGAAAATAAGCAAAAAATAGTCCACATGCGTACATATATATACAGGGAATAATTATTTAACATTTCCAATTGCGTTTTTTGTTATTATTAAAAAGTGTTCAGCTGAATATATGCTAACGAGTCGTGTGGGTCGCTCGGAGCTGTTTCACATCTAAAACACAGAGTGAGTAGTCCGAAATTATAAAGTAACTTGATCGATTAGATCTGTTTAATGACATATTTGTATAAAAAATTACAAGAAATTAATACTAATAACTGACAAGTGAAGAACTACAACTCTTAACCATACAACAATTACAGGACTGTATTGATTTAAATAACAATAGCAATAATATTTTGTTCTGTTTCAAAATACTTGGCTTGTACGTAATCATCTAAATGTTTACATAAAAAACGTATAAATCCTTCACATAAAATATAAAATAAAAATGGTGGCCAGCTTAAGTAATAATAGTTATTTTTTGAGTTATAACGGGCAAAAGGCATGCAGTCCACCTAAGATTAGGTAGTCTCTGTAGCCTATTGAAATGTGTAACCAATGTCGAAATTATTGTAATTGTGTTTACCGTCTATATCATGGCCATACCATCCGTATCATGGTGAGTGTTCTGAAGAGTTATTCAATTTGATTCCTTCCTTCCTTTTTCATAACGGCACTGCGCGCGCTGTTCTTCGGAGCCACAGTTTTACGGTAAATCCTATCTGGGCACGAACTAAAAAGTTCGCAATATCTTATCTTTGCTGTACTGTGAAGCTGTTGAACAATCTCCAGGTCAGTGTGTTTCCTCCTTCCTATGACATGGGGTCCTACAAGCGCAACGTGAAGAGACATTTACACAAGCCGGCATGACAGTGGTGACCGGCGATGGTATCTCAGTGGTCGCCATTGCATTTTGGATTATACTGTGCTTACCATCAGGCTAATGACTGCATCCATTTTGCCGTACTATAATGAACAATATAAAAAATCTCAAGACCAGTTGTGATGGGTTGGTTGGTAACTTGATTTGAATCGTCCTTTACATAAAAATACAACAGCACAAGCTATGCTGCTCAATGGTAGAAATAGACGTGTCGGTTGTATTTCTCCAACTCAAATTCAACAAGTTTCATAGAAATTTAAAAAACGCTAATAATCCATGACTTGCATCACACACGAATTGTTAATATCAGGAACATTCCAGTTCGCTTGAAGTTGAGTAAGCCGATAGTTGGCCCGGGAATAATCTAACATATCCCTAAGATGGTTCACGGATTTAATTAACTACTTTACACGATACCTTCGTAATTTGATACCATCTATGTATACGATACGAGAAACCTACCAGGAACTTTGTTTAACAGCAACACGTATAGAACCATTGAGTAAGTAGAACATCGCGAATCATTAAAGACTTATGTTTCAGGAATTCGGTATCTTAACTCTTTAATATATTCTTAATATGTATTTTAATGTATGTCCGTAAAAACCTAAATAAGCTGGATTATTAAAATACCAATATAATTTAAATACTTGAATCTGTATTAAATTGGTAACTGTATGTTTTAGGCTCACTATAACCAACAGTTTTTTAGGCAATGGTGTTAGGATTTATAACAAATTCCCAAAGCACATTATTGATTTGCCGGTTAGTGAGTTTGAATATCATGTGAAGCGGGTACTAAAGGGTGGATTATACGGTAGATCGATAAGTGAACGATGGTGATGTCTGGAAATGACGCTCTTCTCTGTACACCCACCCATAACGAATGTAACTATCTATTTTTGTAAAAATATGTGTCATAAAATGTAAACTAGATCGGATTTCTTACAGGTTATTCTCGATGACTGGGTTTATTTCCGAACCGGTGGTAGCTTTGACGTTCATAAGCGTCTTCTCAGGGCCTAAATTGAATAATGTACTTTTTATTTCGATTTCATATTAACGCGAGTTACTTGGTCATTTATCAAATGTTACCCAAATGTATATGCATCCGGAAATGACGTCGGTCGAAATACAACGAATATTTGTAAGCCTTATGTATTTCTTTATATATTTTATCAAATACTAGCCTCTGCCTGCGACTTCGTTCGCGTGGAATAGTTACTTTGGGCCAATGCTAAAACGCAGCGGAAGCTCTCAAGAGGAAAATAAAAACCCGAATTTTAAACATTCTTTATTGGTGCTCCGCTCCTATTGCTCTTAGCGTGATAAAGTATAGATTATAACCATCCTCAATAAATGAGCTATATAATATTAAAATAAATTTTCAAATCGGACCTGTACTTCGTGAAATTACCCCTTACAACGTCACAAACTCACAAACTTCATCTTTTTATAATATTAGTATAGATATTTTATAATACAGCTGAAAAATTATAAAAAAAATACGAAATTCATGTATGAATGGACATACTTACTTGATTGCAAAAGATAGGATTAAACTAAACAAGTAAAAGTTACAGTCAAGAAATACTACAAGTGTTTAATTTCGATATCAATCAATGTTTTATCTCCATGTATACAAAATATATGTGATATTTGTAAAGGGATCTCATAAGCGAATATAAATATTTCTAACCAAATACAATTTTGGGTCGAAGTTATTATATCTGTATAGTTTACGGTCTCAGAGATAAGTGCTTTAGTGCTCAAATAAATCACTCTAAATTATCTTACATCTCATTTCGGACCTTCGGTCGTTGGGCACTCATAAACTATATGTAACTTGACCCGTTTTTGTGAGCCTTGCACGATGTTGTTACAAAGTTCAGCAAACTTCATGCCCGTCGGACGCGAAATTTCATAATATAAATTTTTTGTTCGCAGCCTGAACAGTTTCTGTGTGGGTCCTTATTCTGTTTAACAATATACTGAGGGTAGTTTATTACATCATATAATGAGTTGTGTATTTAGTCATATGAATTTTACAGTTGTGATACAAATAAATCAGCAAATTTATTTTAAATACGATTTATTTAATGAAATTCAATTATTTTCTTAAGGTTTTTTTTATTAAAAACTGAATGTATTGTTTATAAACAAACAGTCCATTATGCCCGTTTAAACTTAAATGCAACAATTAATTCCCTAAGACCTCTTCCCAAATTATAACATACTGTCAGGTGATAATATTTTATTTTGTGTTGAAATTCACCTTTGGTGAAAAATAAACTGAAAGGTGTTTGTATGAAAATTATATCTATTGTAATATGTTGTTTCACAGTTATATTCAATTTTTCAATGAAAAAAAACAAATGCATAAATATTCTTATTTGAGAAATTAACGGACAAAATTGCGTAATAACATATTTTTCTTAAACAACTTTCTTTTATGAAAATGAAACTGTAAATATATCACTACATTATATATTAAGCTCTTTTACATACAACCTCGTGTTACCGTGAATAAAAATAGTGAATATTTGTAAGCCATTAAAGTTGTTATTAAAACCTAATGTTCTGTACATACACATATGAGTCTGTTGGAATTACCAAAAATACTTTTAGAAATGTTAAAATATGACTAAAGGGAAAATTACGAGGCGAAAATATCTACTACGTAATAAATCACAAAATTGTTAGCTTAATAAAAGAAAAAAATCTTTTTGTAATACATATCGCTTTGACGGTCAAACGAATACCCTATTATTGACATTTTGCATAACAATTTCACCTTAACAAGCGTAATAACAAGCTAAGAATCACTCGCCAATATTACTCATACGGTACACGAAATGTCAAAGGAATGTTCGAGTTACAACGAGTTATTTGAACCGACTCACATAGGTTGAAACTTCACAGACGCTTTATAAATCGAATATAAACTTTAGATTTTCCACTTAATATTGTATTATTGTGGAACAGTTCTGCATATTTAATTCATTTTACCACAAAATACGATTTACAAAAAACTTTAGAGGTGTCAAGGGACACCCGGATGCAACGAAGTTCCTTTCGATTAATTAGTGAAGGAATTGTAATAATTTTTTTTTAAGTCATAATAATTTTTTTTTTTTATTATTATCAAATATAATGTTATATAAACTAAATCAGTAGGCTCAATTTTCGTAATAATTGGCTTGTGGTAACTGAAGTAGGAAACATATGTTTGGGATCATTATTATTATTATTTTTTATTATTTACAAAAAACCTGTATACACTCAACAAAAATAATCGTCGCGACACCACACTGTTCAATGCGAAATAGAAATGAAAATATCTGGCTTGCTTTCTATAAGAGAGAGAGAGAGACAGACAGAGAAACATGCGACTCCGCATAGCTTACAATAGCTTACTATAGCAAAAAGTGTCGTGACAACTTTTCGTAAGAATTTTTTCCATCTAGCCCCCTTTCACAACGCGCGATAAGGAACTTCGTTCCAATAACTAGTATACAATATTTCTCCATTTAATAATTCTTGGGATTACGAACTTTCATAATAATCTTTGAAACTATTAGAATATATATATTTTATTCATTTTTATATTTATGTAATTGATGTAATATGTGTATGTAATGATATTTTTATAGTTTATAGGTTTCTATATATTAATAGACTTTGACCACAATATCATCTGATTTTAAATGGCTGTGGTCTTTTATGGTAAGCACTTTAAACCTAGACCATTTCGCAATTAAAAAAACAATGTATACATTTCTGAATTTAAGGTGACACAAAGTTATTAGTTATTTTATGTAGGTTATGAAGTAGGAACAATGAATAGGTAGCTGTTGTTATAAACAGAAAGCACACGTTGTTGTTTTATAAACTTAAATAACTACTGAATTTAAAAACAAAATAATAAAAAAGAATGAAAAATAATTAATTATATATATGTATACTAAGCTAAATTAAAGAAATCCATATCTCAGCAATAGGGCCACCTGGTCGGACCAACTATAGCTAAGTAGACTTTAAAAAAAAAAAAAAAACAGAATGAGTCCAACTGTTTTGAAGAAAAAGACGAATTACAAACACGAGCGTACCGGGATCTTTTAATGATGTAAATATATCTGACTTTGAAAAAATTCTTTTAAGTATTATAAGTATTGAAGCAGATAAATCATATATCTTTGTAACTTATTGATTTCATTTGATTTGCATATGCTGTTCCTATGAACAACGATAATAGTCACTTTATTAATTTTCAATAATTATTTGAAAAAATATGCTGAAGTGTAGAATAGAGATATATGTCGCCCGCAACGAGGTTATTGTGTGGTCGCGTGCCAAGAATACAGCGTGGTTGCTATCTCGCTGCCTACACTCATCGCCTCACCTACTCTTAGCTGTTTGAGTCTTGTTTCTTACAGATTTTTTTTGTTAATATAAATAAGTAGACTCTATATATATTGTAAAACAAAGTTGCATATCCATTCTCTCTGTGTTTCCTTATTCTTCTACATTACATAATGAATTTCAATACAAGTTTTATATCATTTAAAGTCACTCTACTGCAAAAATTTGATATATTGTAAAAAATATATGTATTATATTTTATATGAAAGATACTACAGTGAAAAGTCGATGTATTCTAATGAAGTCGTAAGAGTCTTGCATTTACAAAGGTAAGACTGCCCATATATTATGAGATTTGAAACTAGGTACAGAAAAATCTCTATGTCTGGATAGATTAATTTACATAAATTTTATACATTTAGTAAATTTTGTACAAGTCTTTATATATAAATTATTTGTGTACGTGTGTATGTCACTGAACTCCTAAACGGTTGGACTGATTTTGATGAATTTTGAATTTTGTGTTCGTGTTTCAGGGGATCCGAGAATGAATTATATTTACAGTTGGACCAAAAAGGTGGTGCGGTTGAATTTTAGATTATTTTTTATTACCAAGGCAGAACAACATCTGCCGGACCCGCTAGAGGGTATATATAAACAAATATTGGTACATATATCTAATATTAGTAATCTAAACTCCATACCGTTTGACCGACCGGCGAGAAAATTAAAACTTAAGGGTTTTCATAGACGATGTTATTGTCATGTTCATTTTTTTTATAATCCGTTTGTAGATGGACATACATAACTACGTAGCAAATATGCTACACAAGTGCTACGGCGTAGCAAGCTACGTAATCAATACAATATCATAAGAATGTAAATCTAAGGCTTACTATTATACTTTTTAAATTTATGTGAAAATAATTGGTGCAAGTGTCTACATAAATGTCTGTCTGCTTGTATGAACATGCATCGATACTGCATTCATGATAAACCTTCTTCAAGAAATCTTCTCTTAAAGCAAATCTTCGACTAAAATTTAATCTTTTCTTATTAAAATCGATTTGGTCTATCAAAAGTTATTGTACCTTAAATGACGACGTGGTTTAAGTATGAGAGTGAAGTAGATAAGTAAATGGACTTATTACATTCAAATTATTTTATTAATCGCTGTTATTTACATAAGGTTTCACGTGGACAATTGTAAAATAAGATCTCTATCTATTTCTTCTTACTATGGTCAAAAAGTATTGTCCTTGGTACTGGTAGTCAGAACAGTAAAATCAACAAATCGGCTGTTTATCGCTGCTAGCCACTGTTATACAGGTTTATTTATTGACATATTATACGCAACCACAATGTAGCCACAAGCCAGCCAGAAACATATTCCTATCAGCCAGTCTGATTATTGGGTTTACATCGGCTAATTTCAGAATTCGAAATGACAGACTATCCTGCTATGATGGGAATTATACCTAATGGATGTTGGCGAAGTAAGACACTGTTACATTTTAACAATATAAATAAATATATACACAATCTGAATACAAGCCACTTGTACCGTATTATTAGGAAACCATACCAACATGCGCCCACCTCGAGTAGACTTTTGTACAACTCTGTCCAACTCCGGAGCGAGTCTATCGAACGTTCTAGTAGTTGGAAAGTTCGCCGCTTCTACGATACAAAGTTATAGCACTTTACATAAACATGTCGGACTGAATTGTATTGACTTTGAACGCCTTTTTATAGAACTTCATTTTATGTACTATTAACTACTAAAACTAATCAATAAACAAATGACTACTTTTGTAAAAAAAAATCCATGTTAATAAAATTAAATAAAATTAATTCGAAATTAGTATCCCTAGCCAAACAAAAATTATTTTGATTTGAAATGGCCAGTTCTGCAAAACGGCAATTTCATAGGTAAAGACCTATTATTATAATAATTATATATATAGATACAAAGAAACAAGAAAATAAAATAGAACTAATATAATATCATTTAATGACTTGAATGGAATGATCTTTTTAACCAGATCCCTTATATTGTCTTCATAATCTTGAACCTCCGGCGTTTTCACTGACCGAACGAAATGCAACAATTCAAGCACTGTTACTTCACGTCAGTTTTCTATGGGTCGGGTGATACTACCCGAGCGTCCGCGCGGTATTCTAGCGAGACGGACGTGTTTGCGCTCGCTTCGTGTCGTTAGAATTCATCTCGGTTGGGTAGGTGCACTTATTTTATTTATGATTGTACCCTATTAAAAAGAGGGTTTCTGCGTTGTTTATGAGTCTTCTCTGGCATTCTTGGGCTTCTTATACTTGACCTTGGCTTGCTTATTGACTTCGGACTCGTTTTTGCTCCTGACCTGGCTTGTGTTTTACTCGGACGTTGATTTCTTTCTTGTTTGACTTGGCTTCGTTTCTTCATTCCGCGCAGCGCACGGTGGCACTGAGGACGATCCGGGCGTACCGGACGGTGTCCTCGGCGGCGGCCTTTGTGCTCGCCGGCTCCCTTCCTTGCGAGCCTCCGGCTGCCAGGGAGATAGAGTGTAAGAGACGGCAATTGCGACAGGAAGCAGTCGAGAAGTGGATGCAGGACCTGGCGGACGCGCGCTACGGAACACACACCGATTACGCCGTCCACCCGGTTCTGCGGGAGTGGATTGGTCGTGAGTGGAGCTCCCTGACGTTAAGGCTGGTGTAGGTACTGACTGGACACGGTTGTTCCGTGTGGTACCTACACCGGATCGCTCGCAGGGAGCAGACCGCCGCCTGTCACGAGTGCGGCGCTGAGGAGGATACCGCGCAGCACACCCTGTCTGAATGTGCTGCGTGGGAGGTGGAGCGCCGCACTCTGGCGGTGGTGGTAGGAGAAGATTTGTCGCTGCTAAGCGTGGTTTTGTCCATGCTCGGCAGTGAGCAGGCATGGCGAGCAGTAGCCTCCTTTTGCGATGAAGTCATCTCGCAAAAGGAGGTGCCGGAAAGGGCCTACGAGGTGGACCCCTCAGTGGCCGTCTTCGCCAACGGAGGACCGGAAGGAGGAGGCGGCGCTTTGCCCAACACCTCCTGTCACCGTAGCCGGTCCTGAGGGGATGTAGTCGGGGGCTCATCCCCTCATTGCTTAGGTCTGGCGAACGTGAGGGGGGGGGGCAGCTGGTGTGTGCCCAGCTGCCTCTCTATAGGTAGGAACCCGGCGGCCACTTTCCGCCGGGTGGACCGTCGGGGCGGCTATCTAAGGGGAATAGCTTAGACCGATCCCTTGCCACACAAACATCTCGGTCTGTCGGTACACCGTGGGGTTTTAGTCCGTGCGAGTCGGACATAACCCACTCTCTCCCCCGGGAGGGTGGATATCCATAAGGGATTTCCCCACGTAAAAAAAAGGTAATACTAGCCCGGGTGAGCCGACCCATTCAAGCTGAAGCCAGTAGTAACTTCAACGTGGCTGTACCACCTACATAGACTATCAAGGATTTTTCTATAGACATTTTTGAGACAAACATTTTATTATTTGATTTATTACTTGATGTACAAATAATTACGCTAATTATTCATTACGGCGTTTGGTGGAACAGCTTAAAAGTCGATTCGCTGTAGCGCTATCTTATGTCGAGTTATAATGAAATAAATATATTAAAACCTTCATTAAATATAATTAGTTGTTTCATTTTTTTTAGCTGTGAAACAATCATAACTCGTTTTTTTTTGACAATTTTCTATGTCATTACTGTCATTCTCGAGTAGTCAATTATATTACAAGCTTCTTGGGACTGTTTCGGTAGTGGCTTTTTGTTAGAATTTCCAGGAAGGTTTTGTGGCGTCTCAGAATTCATTGTATTGTTCCCCATCCATTTCACTTGTGCATAACAATCGAAGTACATTACGTAAAATACCACCAATTGCAAAAAATACAGTCAGCTAACACAAGATTATGAATAAAATATAAAAACTACATGACAGTTTAAGATTCCGCTAAAAAATTCTAATTCTTTGTTACTAAATTCACGTATGAACTGGTATACGTCAGTCGTACATATAGTGATATTGCCGACCGTTACAAAGGGTACCAGCTCGTTTCAACATTGAACGAATGTATTAGTTTGATATCGGATCGGCAGGATTCTGTCTACGCAATTTAATCAAGGTCTGTACCGCAAAAATGTTCACGCAGACTCGATCTAGGCACGTGTTTTATTGGGAAACCAGGTGCGGGCTGTTACTAAGCGTTCTTTGTATTTCATTGTACGGGTATCAATAAAATTTGAATGAATGTTGCGTTGTGATATTACTAACGATATAATAGTATAACGAAGTGTGAGTAAAATAAATTTTGACATAGATAATTGCTGAAGAAACCAGCCGCCGATTGCAAATACGGTGAAATAGTACTGTTTCTTTCTAGTATGTTTCCTCGATCACACCAAAGAGCAGGTTCTATTAATTCGAAAAAATGATATTTTAATCTATTAATCGATTTTAAATAATCGTTTTGAAATGAAGCGTTTTATGGTACGGTAGATAATAATTTTGGGAGGTGAAATGTCAGACGTTACGCATTAAACATAAGGTAGGCCGGTATTTGTTTCCATAGGTATGTATAAGTGTCTGTCTGGATCTAGAAATATTCAGAAATTAGTAAATGTATAGTTAAATATTTATATGACAGGATTTGGTATAATATATATTTTATGGGCATTCTCATATGTTTCTGCTAGCGACTCCGGCCGCATGGAATAATGACGTTGGGCCAACCAACACGCAGCGGAAGCTCTGAAAAGGAAAAATAAATCCAATTGTGATACGTTCTTCATTTGCACTCCATTCCTATTGATCTTAGCGTGATTATATATAGCCTTCCTCGATGAATGAGCTATCTAAAATTAACATCATTTATCAAATCGTACCAGTAGTTCCTGACATTAGTGCGTTTATGCAAATAAACTCTTCAGCTTTATAATATTAGTATAGACATAAATTAAAATTTGTTGCAGATTAATGTATTATAACCACAATCGCTGGGCAGACGACATAACAAGAGTAGCAGATAATGGCTGCGAGTAGCACAAAACAGAGAACACTGGGCATCTCTGGAGGAGGCCTTTACCTTTCATTACAGAGGGTTCTTGCTATTGTTTTTTTTTAATTATTATTTTTACAAATGTACCATATTTAGTAAGTTTAAAATGTTAAAAAAAAAATCTATACACACATTGTACTGAAAGAAGAGCAAGAAATAAAAGACTTTTTTATTTATTTATTTAACCACAATCGGTTCCAAACATACACAAACATTTTCTATAACGACCATTATGTCATTGTATATAGAACAGTTTTCTAAATTCGGGTCTCGGGTTCAAAAAGTCTATTTGATTGCGTGGAATACTGTTTGAATCAATTAACAGCGTGACGTCACAGTTCGCCGTGTTGTCGCCGCACGCACTTCTCCGGCTATAAAGCGCATTGGCGCCTCTACACAGACAGGGTATGAGGACATATTGACGCCAAAGGTACAGTTCAGTGCTGCCAGCTCGTTCACTCAACATCACCAATGCATCACTCCATTTTCATTATAGGAGTTTTTCGGGGGATCTTGCAATGTCATGTAGTTGATTTTACATTTTATTTATAACTAACAGTGCCCGCGACTCCGCCCGCGTGGAACCCAATGTAAAAAAATATTGATTAATAAAATCATCTGAATAT
This sequence comes from Antheraea mylitta, assembly GCA_014332785.1. Lineage (NCBI taxonomy): Eukaryota > Metazoa > Arthropoda > Insecta > Lepidoptera > Saturniidae > Antheraea > Antheraea mylitta. The sequence continues at coordinate 1,393,438 of JACEII010000041.1, forward strand.
ATTAAGTCCATATACTTATTTATATTTTTCTCGTATTTAACTCGCGTTGTGATTAAAATTCCAATAACTTGTGATAAAGTTAACTAATTTTAATGAAACCAAGACTAAATGTTACTCAAGGATATACTTTATGACCTTCTTGGTGAGGTTTTATCGCAAATGCAGTACTTTAGCAGTAACACTTGTTCAAACAAACAGACAGACAGACAAATATTTCTTTTTTTTCTTGAACTGACTATGCTATTGACCTAGCAAGGTCTTAGCAGGATAGGTCTTATAGCAAGGTCTTCACCGGACTACAGACAAACATTTCTAGGAATGATTGAAATGTTTTTTATTTCTTACTAGCCTTTCCCCGCGACTTCGTTCGTATGGAATAGTTACTTTGGGCTAACGCTAACACGCAGCGGAAGCTCTCAAGACGAAAAAAAAGCCCGATCTTTAAACATTCTTCATTGGTAATTCGCTCGTACTGGTCTTAGCGTGATGATATATAGGCTATAACCATCCTCGATAAATGAACTATAAAATATTGAAAGATTTTTTCAAATCGAACCAGTAATTACCGACACTACCCCTTACAACGTCACAAACTCATAAACTCACAAACTTTACCTCTTTATAATATTAGTATAAATACCAAGATACTTGCACCACTTTAAAAAAATAATTTAAAAGTTCAGACACGTTACATTTACATTCTTATTATATGTATAGAGGAAGATCTTGTGTTATTTTCCTCTATATTGTGTAATATTGTTGCTGTTTTATGTAATACAGTTTGGTTATTGTGCACAAGCGAAGTGGATGGGAAGTAATACCACGGAACATAGATTCTGACTTTACACGAAAACTCCCCATAAAGTTCTAACAAGAAGGTCATCATCTTGTTAATTCATTAAATGGACAATGTCAGCATTAATCTATTAGAAGATAGGTTGCAAAAAAACCGTTATAGACGTCTGCCAATTGACATTTCACGCTATCTTCACGTTCTTATCTTTATCTCACCTTATTAGAGTCGATAAACATATTTCTCTCTTTTGTTATTCCCTGTTAGGCGTCTTCTTAGTATTAATATCTTCCATGCACATATAATTTTTCACACTCTTCATCCATAACTTATCAATCTTCCTTTACTCCTATATCCGTCCATCTTCATATTAATAACTAATCACACTATGTAACTAATTAATATAACAATTCAATATTTGACGTATGGTTGGTCGAAGATTCTTAACTTATACATAACCAAATTGGAAAGTGAAGTGGAGCAGAAGTAGGTATTATTTCGAGAACTGTTCCGTACTTTTGTTATTTATGTTATTATCTGCAATAATGTATATATTAGCACAAATCTTTTTCGATATTGTTTTGGTGATTAAAAGGATGCCCATAAGTTTTCTTGAACGCACCTTTAAAACATTCGCAAGTGCTGCTATCTAAGACAACTGAGCACTTTGATTCTAGTGACGAGAAAAAATACCGCGATCTGCGATAACAAACAATTACGAAACCGGTACAGATATCTAAAAAACCGTTAAAATAAACCTAGCGTCAGTGCAAACTAGTGTCCTGAAGTTTCATAATCAGCGGTCTAAGCTACGAACTAAGCCGTGTTACCCCGAAGAAGAGGATCTCCTAGTGCGGGTGATTGGTGAATACATGTCCTACTAAATTCATTTCCTAGAAAAGAACTAATATTATAATGCATTATTCTAAAACAATGAACAACAAATTATTAAAGTTATTATTATTCTGCTGTTGATTATTCGTTATCCAGTATTTTTATCGACGAGTCTCCCCGTGTAAATGTAGCGTGCGAATAAGCAAGCATTATCCTGCAACCATTAGGTATGAAGGAGAGAGTATTTAAAATTGTTAACACTCATATTCACGTTATTAATATTCATTTTATTATTATGGGTTATCGTAATCCGCATTAAGATATAAATTAACAACATATTACCTAACAACAGAATGATTGAAAACAATTTCTAATAGCGTACCCTTATTACCATTTATGCTTAAGGGCGATAAGTTAACCAAATGAACCAATAACCATGTTATAACTTCATCGCCATATTGTTATCTATACTTTCCATCAAACAATTATTTATTATGCAATTCAAACGTGGAAAAAGATTGCTTCAAACTTTCTTCTACTACAGCCATTAGAATATTAGAATGAATAATATAAATATCGAATTAAAGTGTATAAAAACATTACTAACTAAATATCAAAAGTATAAATTCGGATTATATATATCGCGGGAGCTACTATTGACCTGTGATACCACGCTATTGACTATATCGGGGGTGTTACTAATGACCTCAAACGCTATTGGTTGAAGCTATCGGCTGTTCATTAACCCCCAGTGTGAGACGCCAACGGTTGGAAGTATCGACTGTTTATGTATCTTGGTGCCTTAAAGCTGACTGACGACAACATATTGGGTATCCTTGCTCAGATAGTTGGGCTAGTCACACCTAGGGATAATTTCAGTGTTGTGTTTCTGTAATCAGATAACGTGAATTGATCGATTAAATAATAACCACGCACGTCACTATGGATGGCATGTAAAAACATGGACGCCATTTTGCGCTGCCCAGATATACGAGTATATCAACCATAAAGTAAACTGATATGTGATTTTTTTTAAATATACTTATTCGTAGGAACATTTTAGAAGGACGTGTACAGAGATAGCAATATTTTTGCTTTGTCAGGGTTTGGTAATGGGTCCTAGTTTAAAATATTCTATATATATGTAGTGAAAATATAGTTTCTTTAAGATTCAATCGCATCAAAGCTGCTGAATGTATCGGCATACATTAGACGATTCTAGGCTACTCATTTTTTGGGTTTGATTGACCCTTTGTATTTTTTTTAATAATCAACGAACCGGTGGTAGGTGGTAGAGCCACGCTGAAGCTATTACTGGTTTCAGCATGAATGGGTTGGCTCGCCCGGGGTAGTACCACCTTCTCACATAAAATCGACGTGAAGTAACTAACCTTCGTTCTGTCAGTGAGAAGGCCGGAGGCCCAGCACTCCTCCCCTCGACCCTCTTATTCCCCTTACCCGTTCCCCCCAAACACAGGGTGGCAACACATTCGCGACTCCCCTGGTGTTGCAAGTGTCTATGGATGACGGTGATCACTTAACATCAGTTGACCCCCCTGTTCGTATGGCACCTATGACATAAAAAAAGCGGGCGTGAATCATACTTTTTAGTTATTTAGTCATTTATCGTTTTAACACTTTGCCTTTGCTCGCATCCATATTAGGAGCCAATTAATATTCGCTTGTTTTCATTAAAATTTGAGTTTGCTGATGCGAACGTCATATCGGCGTTTGGTAATGAATGAATAATATTGTAGCATCGTGATATTGTGTTTAAAAAGTAAACATGGTTAGCCGTTACGAATACATATTATCGGGACCATCCGCACCGTGCTTTTATAGATTGCTTGATGTGAGTACAAACTGTCAGAGAAAAGCGATTTAATAAAATATTTAATTATTCCAGACAAATAATTATATGTATCTCTATGAATTTTTATACGGCCTTATTTATGTTAGCTATACACATAATAAAAATGTAAATCTGTACGTATCTTTTAGATTTTTGTGAAACAGGTATCGTGGAATAAGTAATAAGACATTTAAATAATTTTTAGAGATGTCTATGTCTATCTGTCTGTCTGTTTGTTGGAACACGCATCGCAGGTAAAATACTGCGTTAATGATAAAACCACACCAAGAAAATCATAAAGCATATCCTCGACTAACATTCAGCCTTAGTTTCATTAAAATCGGTTCACTTTATCAAAAGTCTATTGTATTTTTTTTCGAGGGTTCCTTTAAAACGCCACCTTCATCCACAAAACGGAAAAAAATCGAAAACCATTTTACAAAAGAGAATTAAAAAAAAACAAAACCCTCCAATCAGTTTCTTGTCCTTATACTATCGTCCACATCAATAAAGATTAATTTGGCTTCTTTCGATACTGGGCGTGACAGAGTTTTGTTACAAACTCCTATACTATAAGTATCCTTAAATATCTGTCGTTTCTGAGAAGCATTGTGGACATATTCTATTACAATCTGATAAACGTCTTCTTCTTGATGTTAAATCTCACATTTCGTATTGTAATAAAATACAAATCTGAAATCGATAAGTTATCGGCGACTGTAATAGAAAATCTAAAGAAGCAAAGGTCAATTGCTAGACGATTTTTTATTTGTGAAAAAGAAGATTTGCAAATGCCATTACCAAGTGATACGCCTAATATGGACCCTTTTTTTAAATAATGTAATGACAAAGATGAAAATTTATTCCAAATCGTCTATCCATTTCAGGAGTTACGGTTATATGAATGTTTGTAATCTACACTTTAGGTGTAATCTGGCAACTGCACTTGAGACCCAATCCTCTTTATGTCTAGCGTATTACTTAGATCATGGTGTTATTTCCCGTCATGTGACGTTGCGGTTAAAGTCTAAAACTTACAAAGTATACATAAGGAGTTTGATAGTGTTGTGTATTTGAATTATATACAGAACAGTTATTTGTGTGTTCTGTAAATGATTGTTCTTTGAATAACTTTATAGATTTATCACGTGGACATGGTAAAACATGGTAAAAAACGGGAGTGTCTGTGAAAAGGAGCTGCCAGAACACATATACAGGTGTTTGTCTCCAGATTTTCAACCCGAGTGTGGTAGCTAATCAAGCAAGCTTAGAAAATCCTTTATCAGTGTGTTGTGGTTTTGTCACAATGAACTTCTTTCACTAAAAGCACCGTTTCATTCGCAAGGATTTAAATCTACTTAATCTATTTGAGATACAATGTTAAAAGTTCTGAGATTTAAATATATTATATTGAAAGTATTTTGTATCTTTCAACTGTGATTGTAAAGTATTTGGGACACAGTACTACAATTCCAAGCCAGGAGCTTTCTAAAATCGCTATCGCTTGTAATTGACGCCATAAAAAATTGCATCTATCGCGAAGGACGGCTAGGGATGTATTCAATTTTGCACCGTATCTCGTGCTCTCGCCGACGGCTGTATTAGAGATTTTGATTCGAATACAAATTGCTAGCCGGTTGAAACTTTCATGAATAGAGATCTATAGAAATTCAAGTATAATTGGCATTTGCAAGTGGTCTGGGCGTTCAGTGTTCAGAATCTATTGCTATTTTTTTTTAATAAAAGATATTTTACATGCTAGCTTTATATCATGATTTCTAATACAGCACTTTAGCAGTGATGCGTGTTCATACAAAGATACAGACGACAGATATTTCTAACAATAATTGAAATGTATTTTATCACTTATTCCTGTACAACTGTAACATTTTTTTTTTCACGGAAATTGAAAAAGTACAGACATGTTATATTTACATGCTTATTATATATAGAGATAGAGATAATATGTGTTATATGTATAGATATAACATAATATGATCCTTGGTAACGGAGTACTTACCACAAGTAATGTAGGTTAGAAAGTAAATATTATGATAATGGAATAAAAATGGCAAGGTTTGGTGATCAAATGTGGGTTAAATTGAGTACTGACTGAGAATTGAATATGAGCAGCAAGAGTCGAACTGTAAACGCCTATGTCAGCGATACACCATACCGCGTGGGGTCAACTTTCTTACACAGCAGTCATTTTTTATACGGAATTTTTTGAATGTACCTAATCATGATTAGAGTAATTAATAATTTTAGATGTTAAATTCAAGACAACCTACTGTGTGGACGTTGTCTATAGCAGAGCTAAAATACTGAATGAGAAGAAAAAGGTATACATTTTGTAAATCAAGCCACGGAGCAGCGTTTTGAAAGAAAACTTTACTTGTGAAAGCGAAGTTGTGCTAAGTCGTCGGTCGCTCACGGCTCATTTGGTTCACAGTGACATCGAGACTGTATTTAAATCTCTCGATATAGACGTAAAATTGCTACACCATTATATATTGAATACCATTTGGTATTGCGAATGTTGCTTTTAAATAGAACCATCCATTTATTTAATGTTCACTAGTTATTTGTAGAGTTACTTTTAAAATAACTACAACTGTTATAAGTTATTTATATGCATTAATAATAAGTTATTGAAGGCAATCACTATCCTGCTCTTGAATATCAGTTATCAGTTAATGTTATGGATAACGAAAAAGATCGTCATGTGCTATCGCAACGTGTGAAAAGCACTTTATACAAGAACCGGTAGGGTTGAAAGAGAGATCATCATACTTAGCTCACTCATTATGTTATAATGGAATATTAATGTTAGTACACTATTTTTTATCTAAAATTTCGCTTATGTGTATACGTTTTTGCGTTTAATTTTATGTATTATTATGTAGTCTATATATAATATATATATATTATATATATATATATTATATATTTTGTTTTATATACATGTTACGATGGACATGGTGCTAATTTATGTGGTATATACTAGTTTTGTTTATACTTATACAACCTAAATATCCCCGATTATACTCCGTGGAACATTCTCGTCGAAACGTTATCTGGAAAAGATTGCTAGTAGCAATAAGGTCGCCTTTGTGATAATTACATAATTTGAAATGTTTTACAGTGTATATATAATGAGGTACAATAAAGATTAAAAATAATTAAATAAAATAGCTGCATAATTATTAAAAATGGAGTTTTTGTCGGGATTTTAGTCTGACATTTTGTGGATTTTATATTTTACTCATAATCTTGTGTTATTTGACTTTTTATTTTATAAATTTGGTGGTGTTTTACGTAATATAGTTAGTTTATTGTGCATAAGTGAAGTGAATGGAAAATAATATCATGGAGCATGTTATTCTGAGATGCCACAAAAACTCCTTGGAAGGTTCTAACAAGGGATCCACCATCTTGTTAGTATATTGATTCACACGACGCATAATATTGAAATGATCGTACGACGCTTGTAATATTTTTGACTACGTGACAATGCTACTAATAACCTGAAAGATTGATTGCTAAAAATAAAATAAAAAAAAATATTAAAAATGGCAACAACAAATTACCCAACAGCAAAATAATTGACAGCAGTTTATAACAACAATTACTGTAAAATAACACAGTAGTGTAATTCGTTATTGATATATAATATAACCGTTATTGCTATCATCTATAGTAACTCACATGAGTACTATAAATATTAATTTATTATAGGAACCGTAAAATGCGGTTAAATTTTATGCATTGCGGGAGTGGGAAAACTATTTGAAATCGGTTTTCAATTGCTATGCATTTAACAGCTAATTTGAATAGCTTTTATTCAGTAATATCCGTAATTATCGGGTGCGATCATGAAATGTAAATTTGAATTAATTTCGTCATTATAATATTTGATAGCGGTGTGCTTGTTTTGACTTCAAAATCTAAATGAAATAGAGTATAGATTTATAAAATTAGAAATATGTATTTTATAAACAAAATTTTTCTATCAGTTTCCAACCTCTTGGTTTTTAAAATGCTTGCGTGAATTATTCATTAGGTTCAGCATAAAGGATTTTTGCATTATTTCGGTATTCAATTACCTTATGTTATTTTTCTGCTCGTGAACTATATGAATATGGATAAAAAAAGGCAAAAGTAATACATTATCTCATTTGTAATATCTGTAGTGGTGGTTTAATGAACTTTCTGGAATACACTGATATGTTATTGAGAAAAGAAGCTGCAGAGATATTTATGAGTTAGACTATACTCAACGCTTCTGATTTACCTTCACATGTCTCGGACAGGGATTTCCAAACTGTGTTCTTTAGAATAGTCATCAGGGTTCTGCCAAAATAATATATCATTAGCTATAAAATAACACCTCGGTTACAATTATTATTGTATTATTGGTATTTAGGTAGTTAGTTAACATTCAGCCCGGACGTATGTATGTATGGCCTAACAACACACGTAGGTAAGATTCGATGCTACCCCAGTAATAGGTAGGCATATAATTGTCGGATATAATATCGAATTACAAAACAATTATTCATAAAAATATATTTATTTAGCGATAGGTTAATAGTTCCTGAAATTAGCACGTTCTCTATAATATTAGTATACATTACTACTCTTCTCTCGTACTTAACTCCAGTCGTCATTTAAATAACAATAACTTTTTGATAGAGTGGACCGATTTTAATGAAACAAAAAATTAGTTATTCCTGACGATATACTTTATGATGCTGAGGTTTTATTGTGGACTCAGTACTTTAGCAGTGATGCGTGATCATACAAACAGATAGACAGAAGGACATTTCTAAAATGATTGATATATTTTCATAGACACCAGCAATAAATATTTTTTACGAAAATCGAAAAAAGTATAGACACGTTGGATTTACACATTTATTATATGTATTATAGATGTTGCAAGTTCTTAAGCTGCAAGTTCTAGGAACTAGGAATGTTGATAAAATAGCGATATATCAAAATATCGATATTTTTATTTTCAAATATAAATGGCTATAAAGAATGGAAATGCAAGCGCTATAAAAACAATAACATCATTAAACCATTTAAAAAAAAAAAAAAAAAATTAATAATAATTAAACAGTGAATATTTAATAAATTACTAATAATAATAATATATATATACATATATATGCTCACGGATACGATTTTTACGTAAAAAAAAAAAAAAACTACATCTAAGCAAAAAAAAGGTGTGGACCAAGAGTCTGCAGACTAAAACAAAAAGGAAAAAAAAAAAGTATCGATATTAATTACTAATATTTTCTTGAGCGATCTCTCTTCTTTTGTCGTTGTTGTTAACAACCAAGGCATAGATTATGTAATATTGAACTTGGCTCTCATTCCCCTTTTATGTTTTCGATGGGACAAAGTATAAATAATTGTGTAGATATCATTTCGAAATTTTAAAAATTGTGCCCCCTTTCTAGAACAACCAATGAATGAATTTTAATTTTGAATGCAAATAAATTTTACACACAAATATAACGTCAAAATTCAAACTACCCCTCACAAAACACTCGTTCGCGCTGTTTGAATTGATTTTTTTTCCCGTTCACGCGCACTTTGTTTAGCTTTCCAATTTAGTAAAGTGCGCGGGTCGAACGGTGCTTCCGATGGCGTCCAATCGTTACCTGCTTGACATAAATGTTTACATCGCGGAAATATTGCATGGGTATCGAACAATTCTTTACTGAACGACCTCTGTTGGAGATAAATTAAATAAATTGTTAAGGATTAACAAGACTTCTCTTTTAATTTCGCTTTACAATAGCATAAAGAACCCAGTCTGTTTGTAAACATCATATATATATATAAAACTAAGTCGGTTTAGTTGCATTATTTGCAAATTAATAAGGGGCAAAATCAATAATACTATTTCTATGATTAACTAGCAGTGTCCGCGACGCCGTTCGCGTGAAACCTTCCGTAAAAAAACAGCGAGTAATAAAGTTCTCCGAATGTATTTAACCCATTTACTTTAAGTACAATAACTTGTGACAGACCTAACCGATTATAATGAAAGAAAGACTAAATGTTACTAGAAGATATGCTTTATGGTTTTCTTAAAGAGATTTTATCTTGAAGCAGTATTTTAACAGTGATGCGTGTTCTGACAAACAGACAGACAAACATTTCTAAAATTGATTGAAATGTATTCTATTACTTATTTATAGACATCTGCAATATTTTTTTATAAAAAATCGAAAAGTACAGACACATCAGACTTTCATCCTTATTAAATGTATAGATTCATCAGATTTATCTCTACCACAATAGCATAATAATTACAATAAAAATATTAGAAAAAATCGCGAGGATAAAAGTTCTTACGAAAATTCATTTCCTCATACATTTTGTAAGAAAAGAAGTTTTTGATTATATCTCGAGAATACATTGACTTATTTCAAAGACTATTTTTATGTTCACCTATGACAGGGAATCGAGCTAAGTGCAATACATGTAGCAAATAGGGTAACAGAAAGTAATAACTACGCGAACCTTTTTAATTCGCTTCAATAAAGCGAATGATTTCGTGCAATGGGAATTATATTAATTTCAATGTGATTAAAAGACTTTTTATTTCGATTTTTGTACATTTATGGAAGTCATTTAATTTTGAGTATTCATTTTATCTTAATTAAGAACTGATTTTTTTGCTAATAAGTTAAAACAGCATTTAATTTGAGGCGATACGCAGTTCGCTGGGTCAGCTAGTAGTCTTGTACATCACATTCAAGGATTATTTCTTGGAATTTTGGCTTGTAACTTTTGAAGTTACATGGTCGTAACTATTTTCATCGATCATTTTCTCGAAAAACGAGAATAAAGTGAACCTCAAAGATTATTCTCCTCTGATTTGTTCGAGACACATATCGTCCTTTTTTTAATTGAAGTTGACATACTAAAGAGTAGAAATAAGACTAAAGGGATGTAAACAAAAATTCGAAACAGCTTCCACTATTAATATGTAATTGACAAAATTCAACGTTTCAAACGATTTTTGAAAATTTTGGGCAATCTCTTAATTTTTTATAGCTGCGTTTTAAACGGTACCTGTGTCTTAAAAAATGATAAACTAACATATTTTCGTAAGGGACTTGAAAAAAAAAAACGTTTTTTCTAGGGCTGCCCTAATATACTGAGAGCCTCGTTGGCGTTAACAATTTTTCTAAGCCTTAGACAAGAATTTGTTCCTACAGATTACTTTCTAAAAAAGTAAAAACAATATATGTATTAGAAAATCTATTTTATATCCTCTTTATCTATTGTCTCCATAATTAATGTTAGATTTCCAAAATAACCATAAATTTATGTTAATCAAAAGAGCAGTCATCTAATATTTTGGAAACGTAACAAAGCGAGAACGGTAACCCCAAAGTATCATTTCGCGAAAATCCTTTGTCTTGCAAATCGTTTCGTGTAATTTCGATTGAATAATTCATATCGTATTCAGCGTCAAAGATTACTTTAGAATGAAAAGTCATTCATTATTTAATACTGATATAAGAGGTGGGATGATGTCAGAGGTTTTTTTGTTTTCTTACATTGCTATAACATTAACTATATGATAATGAACAGTATAGAATGAGGGAAGTGTACCACTTTTCTTATAATATTTTGTACTAGCAACCACTCGTGGCTTCTTGTTTATTAAATTATAATATTTCAATACAATATAATTCAACGGCACCAAGTAAAACATATAAAAAACTAGTTAATTCCCGTGACGTCTATTGCGTGGTTTATTATCTCAAACGTTTTGTTAATTCTCAAAAAGCTGCATTTTAGACGAAAGCGACCAGGCGGCTTGATTTTTTCTGACATTTCCAACATTTATCCTTATATTTCAACCAATTTGCAATGAATCTTGACAAATTATCTACTTAGACCTTCATCATGAATCACTTTACCTATTAAGGGCAATCCGCTCAATAGTTTCCAAGTTTATTGCGAACAGAAAGGCAGACGCGGCAAAGGACTTTGTTTTATAGTGTGTAGTCCCATATCTATGTGAACGTTTAAATAGATTTATTAATGTTATTACTTATGCATTTATTCTCATGTCACTTACAAAATCATCTTTTATCTTAAAAAATAAGGAACGAAATTTTTTTTCGTATAATTACACTCAGGTATGGTAATTTTCTTGATGGTTGTTCATACCCGTCTTTGAATGTATGCTATGCAATGATATCGATCTCGGATAGTTTGGTATTCAATGAGAAAAAGTCCTAAATCATTCTGTTTAACATATATAGACGATGTTCACAATATGATGGAAGAAAAATGATGATTAAAGTGTACATTTTGTAATAAGCCTGATGATGAGTTATTATTGTGAAAATATGCAAAATTAAAAAAAAAAAATACTTGGATTAGGAGAATTTGCACAAAATCAGTCATCTAAATTCGTCGAAAGAGCGTTACGTGTCAACCTGGATACCTCCAATTTGAAAGCTCTTCTAAAATACAAAGGTCTCCTCATAAATTGTTCCAATATTCCGGTACGCGGTCGGCATGTTAAGTTTAAATAGGTCTCGGTTCACACCGTAACGTAACCGTATCTAATAACAATAATGTCTGCTATAGGAAATCTTATTCGGTTTTAATTCGTTGTAAATTAAATGTAGCTAGCATTGTTTCAAAACAATGCCGACAATATTATATTAATACTCTTCTTCAGAGAAAGATAGTGCTTATTATGAGAATTTAACTCAAGTCGATGAATGGCACCACTAAAAGTTGCGTACGACTTAAAATAATATGTCATTATTAGCATAATAAAATAAAACATTAGAACATAATATTGGGATTTGACTGTAGAAGCAAGCATCATTACATATATTTCTATCTCAAAGCCGTGATACTTGCTTTGATATGTTCTAGTTCGAAGTGTGTTAATCGTAAAGCTCAAATGTATGGTGTATCTTAGTCCTTAGAAGTAACAATCTATTATGACTGGCCCCAGGTTTACGATCTTTATGAGACTGGCTACTTAATAATAGACTACAATGATTACTTAACATTAGGTACACTGCACGTTTGTCAGTATTTTCACCATCTTCTTGGCCTTATCCTCTTTCATTTCCCGTTGTTAGATGTAACCTCAGTATTCAAATCTTTTATACGTTTATCATTTTTCACAAAATCTATCCATTACTCTTTCGGTCTTCTTCTACTCTTATATCCATCCACCTTCATACCTACAACTTTTTTAGTTACATGACTTTCATCTCTCGTGATGTTCCTCAACTTCTCCGATACTGGTGCTATTTTCAAACTTTCTCTGATATAACTCATTCTTATTCTTACCTATTCTAATTACATCACACAACTTAACAGTTACATATCTGCCATGTTTAATTTTCTCTCGTCTGTTTCTTTAGCACAGCGTTCAGATCCATACTTATCAGAGTATTAATTTAAAAGTTAGTTGTCTGTAAAGTCGGTTTACGGACGATATTTTGACGTGATTACGTTATAAGAAGACATGGATAAAAAATTGCATACTTTTATGAATTTAATTGAATTCTCCTATATATACATATATACGTCAAATGATGAACGCTTAGGCTGATCGCGCTTCTCTATCGTTTGTTCCCCGTTGTTGCTAACACGCTCGGCTCAGGCGAAACGTGCTAATGAGTCATGATTTTTCGTACGTATACCCGGCGCATAACAATTTATATGACGTTATCACGTCAAAAAAGAATGTAATAAATTAGAATATGATTTCAGAACGGTGTAAATGCTCCTATCGCAGTCACGTAATGACGGAGACGCGTAAACGTGAACCGACGCCGAATTCCTAAGCGCACATGCCTATAATTATTATTGACGAATTTACTTAGGTATGCGACTAGAGATATCTAATCTTGCCTTGTTATCTCGGAGCAATATATATAGGTATTATTTGTTATACAGCAATTTACTTGATAATATTACCGGGGATTAATTAGTGAGCTTGGACTACGACTATTTGTCTTTAAAATTGCACTAAGGGTTTTTAGAAAAAAATATATAAGAATTATATGCATTTTCTTGAAGGATTAAAAGATGAGGAGGTTGTGGAAATATTTGAGAAAATAATATAAAGAATAACTCAGAAATGGGCCATATTAATATACAGTCATGATTTTGACTCTTAAGAGATATTTTTCAAAATCTGAATTACTGATGTAATTGCTTCACCAGTAAGTGGATGATGGGATTTCTTTTTGTGGTGCCAAACTTTATACCAAATCTGAGCTAAAATCCTAAAAAAATATTTTATGTTTGTTGTTATTAAATTTACCTAGAGAATATAACTGAACATGAGTAATATTAATTTTTGCAATTAATGTAATCATTTTTAACTATTTCAGGTCACGACATAATATGCAACAGTTGAGTAGTATGATGCCAGTACATACACTAAAATTAAAAATGTAGTATATATCAAACTACTCGCTTTTACAACTGCATTCAATCATTTCGTGTTCAATTTCGTCTTGTAGAAAACACAAGTGACAGAATCTAGCGAGTTTGTAACTGTTTATTAATAAATTAAATGTGATTGTATGTTAATTCATTTCATTTTATTTATTTATTGTTACTTTAGAATTAATTTCTTCTGTGCTCTTTTGTGGTTATATAAATAGACATATCATATGCTGAGAGACTTTGAAATAAGGTCTTTCAAGATTTATTATCGATTTTAAATTATGTAATTGGTTTATTCATTCGTTTAAATAGTAAGTATTAATTTAATTCCTGTAATATTTAAAAAGGTTTATATGAAACTGTTAGTGAAGAAAAAATTAGTGTTTATGATTGATATATCTAGTGAGTGTTATATCTTTCGATAATTATCAGTAATAATAGCGATAGAAGGAACCGTGATTGAAAAAAGAATAGAACTACCAAACATCGTAAAGTGTATACATATACTCTTGCAGCTATAATTAATCAGGTTTTAATAGAATTGTATTGAAGTCTCAAGAGATGGCAGCACAATACAGAAGCTAATGTCAAACTTCCGCCGTCGTTTATAACTCAGACCAATTATTAAGGAGAACCGTTCGTTCTTCATCCCCAGAGACCTCTATCGCCGGCAGCCTGGAGCGGCTTAATCTAACGAATGCCACCTAACACAACTTACTACAAATGGAATTCGATTCTGAATTTAACTAAAAGTTTTCATATCAAATTATGTCTGCCAACTTCCAACATGCTTTCGTATTGTTATTCTAGTATTGTACGCATATTGATTTTGTTTTTGACTTTATACAAGTGAAACCGATGCTGCGGCAAAATATATTCGCATTGAATACAGGAGGCTACGAGATATGCAATTTTTCATTGGTTGAACTATCAGCTTTTGTAGCGGTCCTTTTACGTTTTAAGTCTAACTTTCTTAATATGTTCAGTAATATTAATAAAATTGACTTTTACTGGACGATTAAGATTAAGTATTTAAGTAGATGTTAATTTGGACTTGATTATTGATGATTATCTAGTTGATTTATTTATATTTTACAGTTAACTAACAGTGTTAACCGACGACATGTGTAACTATCTGCCAATGTTGAGTTTAACCGTTGGCTAACTATGCGTTTAATTACTTTTTGTTATTTCAGTTTCTAATATTTTGCTCTTTGAGTCACTAGTTTTAGATTTAGGATTTAGTTTCTGTCCGGGGTAGCACCACCCTCTCACAGAAAACCGACGTGAAGTAACAGTGCTTGCATTTTTGCGTTTCGTTCAATCAGTGGAGCGCTGGAGACCCATCTCCCCTCCCCTCCCCTCTCGTGTCCCTTTCCCTCTCCTCTCACTTCCCCTCTCCCTTTCTCTCCATTCTCCAAAATACAAGGTGGCAATACAAGGTGGTTGTTCCTAATATTTAAAACTATACTTCAAGGTCTCCAAATTTTGTTCATGTAAAATATGAAGATCATACAAAAAAAATCAAAAACTTTATAAACGGTAAAATTTGAACTTCGTTCTCAGTGTAAAAAACTTGAAATTAAATAATACATCAAAAATATTATATGAATGATTAAAATTGGATGCTGCTGCTATTCTCGTGGTAAAAAGATCTTTCGTGTTGAACGCTACGTATTTAATTCAGAGTAATTACGGGCTACTTTTTTATTCCTCTTAATTGTACTATTATGGTCACTACTTAACCATTTTATGGATTATGCTTTAACTCTGATGCTATGTGGACAGTTATAGAGTTTATATTGAAATGGAATTACAGAGCAAAGCGAATAAAAGCAGAACGTTGGGAACTCTGCGCGTGACTGACAAGAGAACGTCCGGACGTTTGTCCCACGGAGGCATCACGTCCGGGAGTCAGAACGCGGCGGACCCTCGTCAGGCAGTTGCTGATAACGTCAAACAAGTTTACTGACGGGTTGAATACCGAAAATACGTGACCGGATTGTACTCATTTGAATTTTTAACACTATTAATATTCTTTAATACAATTGCTTACGGAAATATTGTTGACGAGACACTTTATCTCCTACCAACATGACAACACGATAACGAACAGATATGAGGATAACTGATTATTGGGAACAACTAGCTAATTAAATTATAACGGATCGACAGCCGCATATCATTCGAAATGAATGGTGCTATTGGTACTGTGGCGCTATCTCTGAATATCAAATGAAATCTTGTTTGATTAAGTATAATGCAGAAGTTAGTTTTGTCTCGAACAACATTATTATACACACATCAAAAAAGTCTAAGCAATATGCGTGATATTACAAATTTTACCATTTATATTAATTAATTTCTAAGTATTTACTCAAACAAAGTGCGTAGGTAAGTAAACTTTTTTGTTATTGATGACATACGGGCTGGTTGTAAAAAAAAAAATCATTATGTTTTGTTTTTTCATAAAATTCAAATGACTGCAATTTGTTTGAATTTAAGTGCGTTTTAATTGCTGCGTTTAGTCTTGATTTTATAATTTTACCAACCATTTAAATAAAGTTAGCGACAAATTTGAATTGTTAGATATTCTTTACGTCATGAAGCGACGTCATTTGATGGCAGATGAAATGCAAAGAGCTGTAGGGATGTTGCAAGCGGGAAGTAATCAATCTCAGGTATCTCGACATTTTGGTATTCATAGAAGTGTTATTTGTCGTCTTTGGCAGAGCTACAATAATACAAGGGAACCCGCTGAACAGCATCAAGGCCGTAAAAGGAGTACAACCACTTGGCAAGACCGGTACATACAACTGACTGCAAGACGCCAGCCGATGTTAACTGCTCGAGAGATAAGTTTGAGGCTACAAATTTCAAGTGGTGTTGATGTAAGTCCTCAAACTGTGCGAAATTGACTGCATGAGTACGGCCTACGAGTTCGACGCCCAATCAGGTGCCCACCGATACGTCACGGGAATCGCGCTTGTCGATACGAATGGTGTAGAAAACGCATAACATGGACCCAGTAACAATGGGATAAAATTATGTTTTCCGATGAGTCGCGATTCGGGTTTAAGCCTGATACAAGAAGGGTGCGAGTGTATCGTCGGCCCGGAAATACTGAAAGGCTCAGATGCGGTCAGGAAGTTCATCCATACAGCCGCTCAACAGTTATGTTATGGGCGGGTATTATAAAGAACAGGCGAACTGAGCTCGTTTTCGTAAATGGAAACATGAATGCTGAAAATTACATTGAGGATATTCTCAGACCTTATGTGTCCATTTGCACAAACCTTTGGCTCCGATTTTAGGTTAATGCACGACAATGCGCGTTCACATACAGCTCGGTGAACCAGTGAATACTTTGCAACGGAGAACATCCGGGTATTGCCCTGGCCTGCACAATGGCTAGATCTCAACCACATCGAGCACGCATGGGACATGCTCCAGAGACGTGTTTTGAACGACTTGGACGGAGCGACAAAAACCCAACAGCTGAAGGATTTGCTACAATTCCATTGAGAGCGAATACCGCAAGATGACATAAACAGTCTCATTAATTCAATGAATAATCGTTGCCGACAAGTTTTGAATAGCAGAGGAGACCATACTTTGTATTAAATTATTCTATTCTTTCACAATAAATATATTTTCTTCAGAAATTTTATTTTGTAAAAAAAAGTTTAGTTTCTTATGTATCTTAGTTTCTACAGTATATTCTAATATTGTTCATTTCTGTTATTAAAAGAACTTATAAAGACAACAGCTGTTATTTTTACATCATAGAACACTAAAGATATTATTTTAAGAATAAAATACAACGTTATAATGTGAAGAACCATCCTAAAATTTAAATTAGTACATGTTGCTTAGACTTTTTTGATGAGTGTATTTTTAAATCTGCCCGAGTGAGTTTTATTAAGATTTAGTTAAATAGTTATTTCATTGTATGGTAATGGTAAATAGTGTATCTGTCTGTTATTATGGTCAATTGATTTATTACTTTATAAGATGTTTTTTTTAATTGAGTCTCTTAGTGTACCTACGATATAAACTATATATATACTTAGTTAGCAATACTTTTAAACAATATGTCGGTGCGATGTTAAGATGGTAGTTACAAAAATATATACGCGTCGTCCTATCTAGATGTCATATTTAATATTTGATAGAGTCATCCTCTAGCGTATAATATAGTTTTGAATAAACGAGGAGACGTGAAAGGTTTGACTACCAGCGCGAAACTGATCCCCACTCCGTTTTCTTTACGGTTTTTGTAGGCTTGGTTCGTATTAGAGGGTAGCGCGTTATACAATTTGAGTCAACAAATACAATTCTCTATTTATGGACATTTATATATACCATATGTATACATATTACATATCCCAAAAAATGGTCTACTTCAAAATACATTGATGTTAAAATATGTACATAAATCTATCTATAGTTAACCGAAAAAGGCGATATCTCCTAAAGCGTTTCCAGGAGCATAGCACGAACGAGTAACCCTGTATCTTTATACGTAACGGACGCAGTTAAGGAGCCGGGGCTCGTAAAATGGCCTTTTGGGATAACTCACGGTTGAAAGTTTCGTCTTGAAGTTTCAGAGTTATGTAATCCAGTTCTGTGAATTTGAATGGGATATATCTTTCCTGAATATCATCAGACAAAATGTTTAATATATATAACCTCACTTTATGAGTTCCTAGTAATAATCTTTTTCTTTTAAATTAAGTAACATCCAAAGGAGAATAAAAAAAAATATCGAGTCAAAACTTCAAACGATTGTCGTTTGATTAATACTTGAATAGAAATTAATAACAACGGAGTCAAGATATTTTCACTCCCAAGATAATTTTAACTTCTGGGAAATATTCGATTACCGACACAGATGGCATTTGTTGGCAATGGTGGTTGTTATGATGAGCTGGAAATCTCTCAGCAGCTGGATGCGTTGACCTCAAACGCAATAAGCTAAAAGAGAGCTATGTGATATATCTATCACAATTTGCACGGCGTTGGTCATCCATTCATGTGTATATATATCCAAGAAAATAAGCATGCTATTATCGTTTTTAATACTTAATTGGTTTTTATCATCCATCTAATCTAAACTGCTTCACTCTATCTTGTTATTGCAACGACTTGGACAAAATTTATATCAAAGCCCAAGTAGGATTACGATTGATAAACTTTAAAATATCAAATGAAAAAAAAACCTATGATGAGTGTTCAATATATATAAAAGTTATTTCAGATAAACAATTGAATATCTTAAATACTTTTTTCGTCTGATAATGACAGATTTTATACGGAAAATTGTTCAAAATTGCACACAAACAACTCACCACTTGTACGTTTGCTATCCAATATAATTTAATACAGTTAAATTCGGACAGTGTTGTGTTGCGAACCCCTACTAAATAACCCCATTTCCCGAATTCCATTTAGTTCTTCAAACATCTATTTTCATATATTTGTTTATAGTGTTTGGCATTTTATATATACTATTACCATTTGATATTAATCTTTTTAATGGACTAAATAATAGATTGTTACGACCGTAAGTCATAATAATCTCTTAGAAATAATAGAACACTCTCTTGCAAATGGTTTCTAGTTGTCATTTTGTATCCACTCCAAATAGGAATAAAAACAAGCTTACTAGTTTTTTTTTCGAACTGTCTATATGTTATTAGCCTGACGAGCCATAACAGCTACGCCAGACTTTCTGGGCCAGCGCTTAAGGCGCTCAGTCCTATAGCAACAAGCTCAAGGGCGTCGAAGTGGCCGAATCTCGGCTTTAGCTGTTGCCTTGAAAGTAAATTTTGCGAGCCTAACTAAGCGAAGATAATTAAGCTAATCATGCATATATTATGAGTTAACGAGTCACACATGTGAACCTGTATGTGTGCTTCACTGAAGCAAACAGACAGGTGGGTGGGCAACTTCGGTCCGTCTATATTCATATCAAGAAGCCTCATGAGATGCCTAATCGCCTTGTTGGTCAAACTACAAAGATTTATTGCTTTGTTATGTGTAGATCCATGCAATTACTGCTTTGTACTCTGCAATATCTTGTAGATTGTTTCTGCCTCCTGTGTGAAAATTAATCATAACATATTATATATAATTAAGCCCTAGTTTATTACTTTTATAGAAAATATTGGTACAATATCTTATAATATGGACGATACTATGATATCTTAAATAATGGTGACTGTTGAAAAACTTTTAATCATAATTATAACAATTATATATTAAATTCTACTTCGTTTTGATTTGAATTAAACTAATATCATGGGAAATAGGAATATGATTATTTTTGAGACGATTTATATATAAATAAATAGTGCTTGCAGGCTTTCTCATAGCTAGTGCTATATGGATAGTAGATAAGGAAGGTGGAATTAACATAACAATTGTGGTAATTTATTTGGATTGAATACTACTTTATTAAATATACTCTTTCGAGCTGTACGCTAATAGTAAGGGCAATGGTGATCTTCAAGCCGAAGTTAGCGAAACAACTAAGCACAGAACTTAGAATACAAGTTGTAAGACTTATCCACAGGGTTGCCAAGTCACAACAAACTCGAGCCTGTGATGCTAATTGTACCATTGTTTTTGCGTTAAATGCTTTTGATCTGTTTGTTGATTTCTTCGTGCAATTAAACAGTCATGAGATATATTTTGGCTAAGCTATTAGTATTTAAACTGGAGGAGATTTAAATATATGCTCAAATACTGCAGAATTTTTATCGATACTGTAGATTGACAGATGTACAAGTAACCGTCAGTCTGCATTGCGTTGTTATGGACAGTGGACGCACTTTACGATGTCTGTCTTATTATTGTATAATTAATTTGGTTTACCATATTTTATCCTTTAAGTTTTTTTTTATTGTAGAAAGATAAGTTGACCGCGCTATTATGCGTGATTGCAAGGACAGTGCAATCCATAAACAACAGTGATCACTAAGATACACACTATCTATCACAGATCGCTTGAAGGACCACATGTTGTATAAAGTAGAGAATGTATAGTAATTTTATCATTTAAATTTAAAACAGAGACCTCCAATAAGTTATCTATAGTATAGCAATCGTTTATAACTCCATTCGCGTTAAGTAGTAAAATACAGCCTAATATGGAAGTGATCTAGTTTCTTATTTATACACACCATAACTACTCAATCTATCATTATAAAATTTTGTATATATGTTGCTAGGTATATAAAAAAGGATATAAGTTAACTTTATCAAGAAGAAATGTAATGTTTTCAAGAGATAGGCCAAATGTATATCAACGCAGCATCGGATAAAAACTAGCTTTCGTATAAAGGTAAGAAAGACGTTCATCAAATAATTACAATATCTGGTACTCGCAACTGAGCTCGTTTGTCGATTTATTATTCAGTTCTGAGGAGCACCGCGACAAACAGACCTGCATATTCATAGCGGCCGTTTTTTTTTTCCCGCTTTGCTAATTACGAGAACTTCTGTCGTCGCTTTTTGATATTGATTGGCTGCCACAAGAGATATTAAACAAAAGAGTTTGAGATGCAGCGGACGAATTCGTTATGGATTACTTTTTGTCGGTGAGTTATTGAATTTAAGGAGTTTTTGGCGGGATCTTGATACGTCATGTGGTGGTTTTTGTATTTTATTTATAATCTTGTGTTAATTGGCTCTGTATTTTGTAACAGTTGAGGTGTTTTACGTAATATAGTTCGGTTATTGTGCAAAAGTGAAGTAGATGGGAAATAATACCACGGAGCATGGATTCAGACTTGTCACAAAAACTCTCTGGAAAGTTTTAACAAGACGGCCATCAGCTGGCCATCATCATCATCATCAAAATAACATTAAAAAAAATCAAATAAAAAAAAAGTCAGAATAAACATCCTATTAAGTAGTGCTATAATATCCGACTTTAGTACTATACAAACGTCGATCACATCACAATTTATACGTGTAGATATTTCAATATTACGCTGTAACAATTTTGTTGAGACTCAATTTTAACAATAAATATAAAAAATAAACGTTTGTTTTCCGTATAAAAATTATAAATGATACATAAATTATGTATAATAATTTGAATATAATTAAAAACAATAAAGAATAAAATAAACATGATTGTAGTTAGGAATTTCTTTTTTTTTTTATTGAAGCACGACAAAGTAACTGCACTATGACTGATGGTAAGCATAGTATAATCCAAAAACATCGGCGACCACCGAGAGACAGATTATCCATTGCTGGTCGCCGCTGTCATGCCGGCCATAATGACGAAAGTCACCCGGTACTGGATATGCACAGGCTGATCCCGAAACGCAACGCGCAGAAGCGAGTCACTATGACGGGCTTTTTCGCCATATACATGGTGGTTGCGACCCAGTCGGGCTGTAAAACCCTACCACCCCGCTTTCGCCATTGCCTCGTTCGTTATTCAGCAGGGTGCACCACGTGCAGGTGAGGTTGGCTTGGGTGTCTCAAGTCTTAAAATGTTACTCGACACCCCTTACACTATTTCATATCAGGTATGTACTTAACAAAACACCCGGAGAGCCAGCGTGAAATGTACATAATTTGATTAAAAAACCAGCAGTTGCTTAATGGGTAGTTGTCGAAATAGGGCAAGATATTTTTATACCAAAACCCTTTTTTATTCATGTAAAGTTATGTTACCAGGGTCTTACCCTTTTAAAAAAAGACGTGGCTAAATTCAGAAATATTGTATTGAAACGCTAACCTGTGTAATACAATAGCAATGTATATGTAATGCATGGTAGCGATGCGTCCTGCCGGGCAGCAGAGGATGGATATGCCCAAGTCGCACGGACTAAACTCCATGGTACCTTCTTACACCTTGTAGCCGCGGAGCAGGGACTGCCTAGTTGGCGCAACGTCTGCTCCTCCGATAGATGTTGTCTCCTCCTAAGGGGCCCCAACTGCGGTCTGAGTAGTCAAGATGGAAGACCCCTCAAGGGAGACTAGGTGTTAAACTATTGTTAACATCCACCTCCGGTGCCATTGAATGGCGTTCGGGAAGCAAGAACATAACACTACCGGATCGCTGACGCTAGCGCCGCCGTAATAAAAACACATAAATTATAAATAGTTCATATCATTAATTATAAAGAGTTCATTATTATGTTACTCGAATAATATTAATCTGATTTTGTCACTTGAATTATAGTTTGATTATTTTGTGTTACATAAATTATTATGCAGAATTACGAGGAAATAGTAATTACTTTGATTTTCATAGTCCAGCCTAGAAAAGGCAAGATGTCGCTGATCTATACATACACACTTTTATATCGAAACATTAAAGATACATAAATATGATTAATTGTATAATAAGATAATAACAGTAGTTGTACAAAGTGTTTGAATTGGTTAAATAATATTACTTTGACCGTTATTTATCACTTTTGTGTAGAATTATGTATAAATTAATAATTGCTTTGACTTGCATAGTTCGGCCTATAAGAGGCAAAATGTCGCTGATCGACATTTCACAACATATTACAGATACATAAATACGAATAATCGTATAAAATGATTGTATTGCTTAAATAACAATAATTTGTTCGTTATTTATTATTTTAGTGTTACTTTAATTATATTGTAGGATTGTATGTGAATAATAATTGCCTTGACTTACATAGTTCGGCCTATAAAAGGCAAGATGTCGGTATTATCTACACATTTGTTATATACAAACTTCTGTGAGGCGAAGCTCTGCCCAATTAAATATTGAAAATACCTACAAGTGTTAATTTGTCTACCCTGACCCCTACCATACTTCAACACTTGATGAACTATGGTAGCGAACCCTGCTACCATAACTACCTCGTATAAATCCTATTAATATTCTAATTATATTTGGTACTACGCAAAAAACTATTCAATAGATTTTGATGTTATTTTATATTAATGTAATTCATCCATCACAATATATGTTATAATTTATAAATATATCTTGAAATATAAAGATAAGTATCAAAAAAAGCTCCTACTATTGGAAAGTACTCTCAACGTGGAATGCATAAACCGTTAGAGTTTTTTTTTTTTCGAACTGACGATATGCTGATGGGACTGGACTAATGGGATGAGCGGTTGTGGCGCTCAGCCGTATGGTAATAATCTTAAGGACGCTGAAGTGGTCAACCCTCGGCTTAGGCTTATTGTCTTAGATGTAATAACGCGAATCTTACTGAGTTAAACTAACTAAGCCAATCATACCAGTATGTGTGCTTCAAGAACTAAACTAAACTAATCATCGAGTAGTGGTAGAGCCAAACTGAAGCTATTATTGTTTTCAGCACTAATGGGTCGGCTTGTCCGGGGAAGCACCATCCTCTCACAGAAAACCGACGTGAAGTAACAGTGCTTGCATTGTTGCGTTTCCTTCGGTCAGTGAGAGAGCCGGAGACCCACCTATCTTCCCGTTCCTCCTTCCCTTTCTGCACCCCCCCGACCCTCCTCCCAAACACAGGCTGGCAACGCACTTGCGACTCCCCTGGTGTTGCAAGTGTCTATGGACGGTGATGATCACTTAACATCAGGTGACCCATCTGTTCGTTTGCCTCCTATGAGATAAAAAAAAATCAATTTCAAAAATTAAAGAAGAAATTAAAACCCTTACTCCATACGTGTATCAGGTAGTCTGTGTGCACGTATGTATGGCTGATCTATGTTGTTGTGTTAAGCTAATGAGTGATACTTTTGCTATCGTGTTAGTAAACAGTTAAAGTTGGAAGAAGATAATCTTTACTGTGATTATTTGAAAAGATACCAGAGTTCCGGCTGGTTGATAATAATGTATATACAACAGTGAAATCCGAAAAGCGACACGTCTAATTGTGTCACTGTTGTGGTTGTTACACTGTATTGTAGGTTGTATGTATAAATACCAATGTATTGTAGTGTAATGTTCGTAGGTACTCGATCATTTCAGTACAATTTGACAAACACGGAACGGAACGTTCGTAAAAACACAAGTTAATTACACGCCAGTAAAACTGTGACACGTAAAATTCGTCGTCAGCAACAAAGCTCGAATAGCGTTTATTTGTAAAACACGGTGTACGTATGTAGTTGAGTTTCATTCAATTACTGCCTCTGCAGCTGACAAACGGGTTTCATTGAAAATTTAGAATGAGTTTTTTACCTCGTTTTTTATATTCTTTACTAGAGAATTATTATAGTGTTGAAAGAGGAATTAAATTTATGCAGCTTCGTTTGGTTTATACGTTATATTAAAACAGCAGACGATTTCGCAAGCGTTCTTTATTCTGTATTTTAAGGGATTTTTATTATTGTAGATTAGCTGATAGCTGCGACTTCACCTGCATGGCAGCTGCATACGTCGATTGCTCTACATATTAACGGCAAGAAAGTACACATCATTTTAAAGTGCGCACGAAAGTACACACGCGTAGTATTACATAAATCGTAGTTCTTAAAACACTAATAACTTTGTATTAATTGAGAGAAGAATCTCTAATCAATCAAAAGTCAAAAATATTTTATATCATTTAAGCCCTGAAAAAACTACTTACCATCTACCTACCTAACTACCATCAGTTCGGAAAAAGTCATCGAGAAGAACCGGCGAGAAACTTGAACTGGTTTATCTTTTCATAATACATAATATTCATTGCAAACATAAATATTCGTTTAGTAATTTAATTTTTACTTACATTATTTCTATAAGTTTACAATAACAAACTAAAATATTTTGGGGTGTAAGGGGTGTCGAATAACATCTTAAGACTTGAGACACCCAAGCCAACCTCACCTGCACGTGGTGCACCCTGCTGATCAACGAACGAGGCAATGGCGAGAGCGGGGTGGTAGGGTTTTACAGCCCGACTGGGTCGCAACCACCATGCATATGGCGAAAAAGCCCGTCATAGTGACTCGCTTCTGCGGGTCGCGTTTCGGGATCAGCCTGTGCATATCCAGTACCGGGCGTCTTTCGTCATTATGGCCGGCATGACAGCGGCGACCGACGATGGATAATCTGTCTCTCGGTGGTTGCCGATGTTTTTGGATTGTACTATGCTTAACATCAGGCTTAGAGCAGTCACTTTGTCGTGCTTCTATAAAAAAAAATATACAGAAGTTCCAATAAAATTGCATGAGAATAAATAAACTGGGATCGTCTTTAGGGTTTTTAAAATTTCGATTGAAAATATTTATATTCAATCAACTGCACAACGACATAAACTTCCTGTGTTCAAAATTTTATTAAAAACTTACAAATCGATTCAGAACTAAATTTATATTTATTGATGATTATTCCAGAGCAGAATATTTGTTGTTGAAAAACATGTGATCTATATATTATCTATTACTATAATAAAACTGTAACAAGGTCAAATCCGTACATTAAATATTTTTTGACAATTATAATTGGGGTAGACTTTGTTATCGATGTAGAAGCCAAAAATAATCTTTTTACAATTTTAATACTAACATTAACACGCAGCGGAAGCTCTCAAAAGGAAAATATAGCCCGATTTTGTAACATTCTTCATTGGTGCTCCGTTCGTATTGGTTTTAACATTATGATATATAGCCTAAAGCATTTTTCGATAAATGAACTATCTAATACCGCAAGATTTTTCAAATCGGACCTGTAGTTCTTGAGATTAGCGTGTTCAACCATACAAGTAAACAAACAAACTTTTCAGCTTTATATATTAGTTTTTTTTTTTTTTCTCGAAATGACTACGCTATTGACCCATCAAGGTCTTAACAGCTTCACCGGACTACTTTTATATATTAGTATAGATTAGTATTAGTATAGATTACTATAATAAAACTGTAACATGGCCAAATCTGTACATTTAATATTTTTTGAAAATTATAATTAGAGTAGACTTTGTTATCTATATAGAAGCCAAAAATAATCTTTTTACACTTTTTGTCTGTCTGTCTGTTTGTCTGTTCATCCCTGTGAACACGTATCAATCTGAAAGTACTATACCAATTTTGACGAAATTTGACACAGTGATAACTAATATTACACGATTACATTTATAACAATCATTTATATCTTTCTGATGACAAATATAATTTTCTTCTTCATCCACTAAAATGCTCAATTACAACGATTATTCACAATTATTCAATTTATATCAAAGATGCACTTTATACCGTATCATTCCAATGAATATCTTAAAAAATGTAGAAGAAATAAAATTACGAGGAATAAAAATAAGTTGTGTCTAAAATATTTCTACGACTATTCTATGACCTTCAATTCTCATCGGTAACCTTTTTGTGCGACAAACATCGGTTCTCGTCCGATCACCGAAGTCAAGCAACATCGGGTGTGGTTAATACTTAGATGGGAGTTCGCGTGGGAACACCGTGTGTAACTTTGTTTTAAATATCAAAGCGTCAAAAAACTATTCTGAATCGGTTAGATACGAATGAGTCTACCTTCCTACATGGTACACGTGGAAAGCCGGGATAAGTCAGTAGTATATTATATAAAACAATTAGAGGACCGTAAGAAACATTCAAGATTGATTACAGATGAGCTACACCACATCGTCGTGAGCGTTAACTCGAGAGACCTGTAAAATCTCGTCGATCAATCAAAATTATATTACTAATAAATCTACGGAAACTCACGCTGTGCGAGTAAACATTTTTACAATGTACGATATTTGAATATACTCTCCAAATTATAATTATTTCTTTTCCTCTCATTATTATTTTTGATTCTATTTTTAATTATACGGAATATTGATTGTAATATTCTGTGTAAACACATTGTTAATATAAACTTTTTCGTTACGTTTGTGCAAATATTTGAATTAAAAAATTATTCGCGGACGAAATGATTCAAACAATTTGATTAGTTGAATGTTTTTCA
The DNA here is from genome assembly GCA_014332785.1 of Antheraea mylitta. Classification (NCBI taxonomy): domain Eukaryota; kingdom Metazoa; phylum Arthropoda; class Insecta; order Lepidoptera; family Saturniidae; genus Antheraea; species Antheraea mylitta. The sequence continues at coordinate 1,421,293 of JACEII010000041.1, forward strand.
AACAATAAATTATTATTAAGCTCATACTCATTGAATAATAATGGACATTATTAGAATCGATTAACATTGGTTGGCCTCTTATAAATAAATTTAATAGCTGCGTTCGAAATAATGAGATGTGTTTCTAGTCTGCACGTGATTGATCAAATACGGAGCATACAGACTCTATAAAGGACTTTTCTGGCTGTCAACATCTAAAAAAGAAGAATAATTAAAAGAAAAATGAAACAATTTTTTTAATTTGACGCACCGCAACGAATTGTTTTTTCATACACAGCTTGCTTCGTACTGCCGTCGAAGAAAGCATTGTGCTTTAACGTTTCGAGATTTTTTTCCTGTGACTATCTTCTGCATTTAACACGCTATATCCGCTTCAGCCGCTCATAGTCGCATCACACATTTCACCTGGGTCACCGCTGCTCCGTACAAGGTGCTGAGTTGCAGGTCAGTTCACGCCTTTATTTGGTGTTCTTGTTATTTATCACCAGCCCCTTCAATCAGTGTTCTGTATATACCATTCGCATACTCTTGATTTTTACAATTGCCCCAAGTTTTTTTGCGGATAATTAACGATAGTTAAATTTGCCAAATCATCACTAGTATTGCTTATTTAATTAGATAGTTCTAGTAGGTGGTAGAGCCACATTAAAGCTATTACTGGCTTCAGCATGAATGGGTCGGCTTGACCGGGGTAGTACCACCCTCTCACAGAAAACCGACGTGAAGTAACAGTGCTTGCATTGTTGCGTTTCGTTCTGTCTGTGAGTACGCCGGAGGCCCACCTCTCCTCACCTTCCCCCTGTCCTCTTTCCTTCCTCTTCCTCCACCCCCAACGCAGGCTGGCAACGCACTTGCGACTCCCCTGGTGGTGCAAGTGTTTATGAACGGTGGTGATCATTTAACATCAAGTGACCCAACTGTACGTTTGCCTCCTATTATATAAAAAAAAGTTTCATCAGAATATACTTAAAATGTTGTAAATATGATAATTTAATGACAAACGATATATTTTAGCAAATTAAATAAGCATAAAGATTAGGTACAACAATGGAAATTTGAAGAGGTACATGCCCAGTAAAAAAATTAATATATGGAGATGATTTGTATGTTTCTTTTGATAACAGCATATTCAAATATACATCTTGCATTCATAAAATGTAAGTGTGCTTTATTTAAAGTAATTTTCACAATACTTTCTTTTAACAAGAGTATATATGACCTTTTGTTTTCTGTTTATGTGATTATGAATATCGTCGATTTCTCAGCTAAATACTATGAAGTCTATTGCAATGGGAATAACTGAGTTAACACATACAATACTAATGTATTCTTATGAATAATAACATAGCGGCCATACGCGGCATAGTCTGTCTTTGTATTTCAATAAATGAAGATGCCGTACATTATATTTGTGTAACTCTAAGAATCTATATAGCTCCATACATACACAGCTCGACGTAACAACTTTATGTTTTGATCAATTTATATATTAATTTCTGTAAATTATAGCGTATATTTTATTATGACGTATATATTGTATTATTATACAGTTTTCTCAATATCAGTTCATTATTTTTTGCGTGAAACAGTAACAAACATTCTTACATTCTCAGAATCATATATAAACTCATCAAAAAAGTCTAAGCAACATGTACTAATTTAAATTTTAGGATGGTTCTTCACATTATAATGTTGTATTTTATTTTTAAAATAATATATTTAGGGTTCTATGATGTAAAAATAACAGCTGTTGTTTTTATAAGTTCTTTTAATAACAGAAATGAACAATATTAGAATATACTGTAGAAACTAAGATACATAAGAAACTAAACTTTTTTTTTACAAAATGAAATTTCTAAAGAAAATGTATTTATTGTGAAAGAATAGAACAATTTAATACAAAGTATGGTCTCCTCTGCTATTCAGAACTTGTCGGCAACGATTATTCATTGAATTAATGAGACTGTTTATGTCATCTTACGGTATTCGCTCTCAATGGAATTGTAGCAAATCCTTCAGCTGTTGGGTTTTTGTCGCTCCGTCCAAGTCGTTCAAAACACGTCTCTGGAGCATGTCCCATGCATGCTCGATGGGGTTGAGATCTAGCCATTGTGCAGGCCAGGGCAATACCCGGATGTTCTCCGTTGCAAAGTCTTCACTGGTTCACCGAGCTGTATGTGAACGCGCATTGTCGTGCATTAACCTAAAATCGGAGCCAAAGGTTTGTGCAAATGGGTAGACTTAAGGTCTGAAAATATCCTCAATGTAATTTTCAGCATTCATGTTTCCATTTACAAAAACGAGCTCAGTTCGCCTGTTCTTCATAATACCCGCCCATAACATAACTGTTGAGCCGCTGTATGGATGAACTTCCTGAACGCACCTGAGCCTTTCAGTATTTCCGGGCCGACGATACACTCGCACCCTTCTTGTATCAGGCTTAAACCCGAATCGCGACTCATCGGAAAACATAATTTTATCCCATTGTTCCTGGGTCCATGTTATGCGTTCTTTACACCATTCGTATCGACAAGCGCGATTCCCGTGACGTATCGGTGGGCACCTGATTGGGCGTCGAGCTCGTAGGCCGTACTCATGCAGTCGATTTCGCACAGTTTGAGAACTTACATCAACACCACTTGAAATTTGTAGCCTCAAACTTATCTCTCGAGCGGTTAACATCGGCTGGCCTCATGCAGTCAGCTGTATGTACCAGTCTTGGCGAGTGGTTGTACTCCTTTTACGGCCTGGATGCTGTTCAGCGGGTTCTCCTGTGTTATTGTAGCGCTGCCAAAGACGACAAATAACACTTCTATGAATGCCAAAATGTCGAGATACCTGAGATTGATTACTTCCCGCTTGCAACATCCTTACAGCTCTTTACATTTCATTGGCCATGAAATGACGTCGCTTCATGACGTAAATAATATCTACCAATTCAATTATGTCGCTAACTTTATTTAAATGGTTGGTAAAATTATAAAATCAAGACTAAACGTAGCAATTAAAACGCACTTAAATTCCAACAAATTCGCAATCATTTGAATTTTATGAAAAAACAAAACATAATCAAATTTTGTTATGCAACCAGCCAGTATGTCATCAATAACAAAAAAGTTTACTTACCTACGCGCTTTGTTTGAGTAAATACTTAGAAATTAATTAATATAAATGGTAAAATTTGTAATATCACGCATTTTTCCTTAGACTTTTTTGATGTGTGTATTTTATGTAAATAGAAAACATGTATAATGAGGTGGCCCAAAAAAACTTTTTTGTGTGTCTCTTACGAAAACATATTAGTTTCTTATGTTTTAAGACCAAAGCGCAGCACAAAAAAATTTTTACCAGTCGCTAAACATTTTTTAAATTTCCAGAATATAAAGAAAACAAAATATTAATTTTTGTACAATTTTAATAATGTCTACAATTTTTGCATCTCTGTAGCTTTATTTCTATGATAGGATATTATAGTGTAGAAAAAAAGGCGTGAAAATTTATGTGTAGAATTCGCTCGAAAAGGTCTAAGGTACTTCAGCTGGAAACATTAAAAAAGTAAACTTTAAATATCAAAATACCGACTTGGAAATTTCTAAATCCTAATCATTATAATGGTAGAAAATAGTGAAATAACCAGAAAAAAAGAAATCTATTTTCTACGAACTTTATAAAAAAAATTGAGCGACATTATGATTTTTGTTTTGAGCTGTGTTTTGTAGGGGCTCTTAAAACACGATAAAGTAACATATTTTCGTAAGAGAAATGAAAAAATTATTCGTATTTTTTGGGCCACCCTAATGTATGAAAAATAAAACAAAAATATGTCGTGTCGCTATCGTGTCGGACGGTTGAAACGTGTTCAAAAACTTTCGCCATACATTGATTGCTTCATAATAATTTATTGAGCGTAATCTGCGAACCAGCGAGCACGGTGCATTACTCATCGCGATCCGATAAACTCGTTTACGGACATAAACGCCGGTACTATGTTTTTAATTCGTATATTCACTACTGGATTGCTGAATCCGCTTTTATTTGTGGGTTCGATCTCGTTCACACAAAATTGACAATTTGTGGATGTGATGTGCGACCTAGTTTCAGATATTGTTATGGTATATGAATTGTCTGTTGTATATATATCACTATTACGATACCTTCCTAAAGAAGATTTCATTTAAAAAATTACATTTACTAAAATAAAATTCACATATTTTTCGTGACTGTTCTGTATTTCTATTAGATTTTTGTTACATTCTTAAAGTATGTTATTTAACAAATTCCATGCGGATGAGATCGTGAGAAGCACACAAGATTTTAATAAAAGTCTGCATAAAGAGAGAGAGAACGAATGGAATGGTTTTTATAAATTCCAAGTAATTTCATATGAAATAGAATTTCGAATTAAGTTTGTTGGCTCTCCTTCAAACGTCAGAAGGCGGTGGGATTCATGCAAATGCGGCCTGACGACTTGGAAACAGTTTTAATTCGAATAACTTTGTTGAAATATGAAATGGCCAATTGTGTGAACATGACGTTTCTGTTATTCCACAAACTGTAGTGAACTATCGAATTATATCTTTTATATACATATACAATAAGAATGTAAATCGAATGTGTCTGTACTCTTTACATTTTTGTGAAAAACATTGTTGGGTGTCTTGGAATAAGTAAAAGAATAGATTTCAATTATTTTTAGAAATGTCTGCCTATTTTTTTTAACATACACACACTGTTAATAAAAGTACTACGTACACGATAAAAGCTCAACAAGGAAATCATAAAGCATATCCTCGAGTAACATTTAGTCTTAGTTTCATTCAAATCGGTTCACTCTGTCAAGTTATTGTAATTTTAATGACAATGCGATTTAACTACGAGAGAAAAGTAGATAAGTACATGGACTCAATACATTCAGATCATTTTATTAGTCACTGTTTTTTTTCATTATGTTCTAGCGGGCATAGCTAGTAATATATCAAAATCCAGTGTCATGTTGTTTGTACATGACGAACTCCAAAACGGTACTCAATATTTAATTTGGTCCAACTTGAGAGATAGTATAATTTAATTTTCAATTAATGACTTTAATATTTTTAAATTACAAATGAAATGATTATCAATGTTGATTATTGTTATTATTTGTAAGTTTCATCACTCTGGAACAGATGGCGCTTTAAATTCGTTTAAATTTAAACTGTAGGACCGATTGTTATAGATAAATCATAGACGGAGCCACGTTTCAATTTTGGAAATAGCTTATCATAATTTTCATTCAACACGTAATAACAGAGCTACAGCAATGCGTGGATAGCAACATTATCACTTTTTTCTAATGGGATATCTTTTTGTGTGCCTAAAGCTAGTGGCGGTAAACACAGTGTCGGGTAGAATGATAAAAACACCGGTTCTCGTCCGATCACCGAAGTTAAGAAACGTTGGGAGCGGTCAGTACTTGGAAGGTAACGCGTGCGAACACCGTGTAACATTGGCTTTTTGTATTATTTTTTTACATTAAGATATTTATGACAATGTTTTTGGTAACGAATATATCTGTTAGTTGGTCGAGGCTTCGCTTTTAGGAAGATATACTTAGTTATTCTTATACTTCATAAACCGCTCTTTTTAATCTTTTTAAAACGAATTTAAGTATATTTTCCTTCATTCTATGAAATAATTTATTGTGACTATGAGTGTTCTTCGACTGTTGGAATTTCGACCGTAGAGAAAAAAAAAACGTTTTTCAATTTTTTTATTCATTACATCGAAGCTCGTCAATAGTTACAAAACAAAAAATTACAGAAAATTAAAGAAAATCGGCTGCCACGAGAAGGAAGGTGTTCTTAACCATTTCTCCACTGCATATTTATATATAGACAAGCGGGCCAATTTTGATTTTGATAATAAAAAAAACCTTGACAAAGAATACGTCTAAACATTTCTCATAAATTACTTTATCTACTGGAGAAAACCGCATGAAAATCCGTTCAGTAGTTTTTGAGTTTATCGCAAACAGATAGTTAAACAGATGTATCAGACGACTTTGTTTTATAATATGATGTAGTCATATTGATAAGTCATACTGACTACGTTATTGACCTATCAAGGTCTTAACAGCTTCACCGGACAACTAGGGCGAGCACTCGCGGCACTCAGCTGATCTTATTTGGGCAACTAGCTCAAGGGTGCACGGCACACCTCGGTTTGAGCTGTTGCCTGATACGCGCAATTTGCGACCAAGCAGAGCTAAGCTAAGCTTCATACTTATATGGGTTATTGAAACATATATGTGTACCAAGCATACATACCTCGACAACTCTTATATGTTTTTTTTTTTTTCGATATGTCCACGCTATTGACCCAGCAGGGCCTTAACAGCTTCACCGGACTACGCCTTATATGTATTTTGTGTCGGATAATATAATTAATCCTTATGTAAGTTATCGTATACAATTTACAACTATATCGAAGCAAGTCTACTCATAAATTATATAATGTTATTGAATGGATTCTGATAAAACACAAAATTAATAGCTTATATATAACACATAGGATAAATACACTCATAAAGATTTTTTTTTATTAGTTGAAGTACAACGAAACACCAAAAAAGATGAAAAAATCCAACCACGTGATAGCTAACTCTTCGTGCATTATATAATATTGTTACAATTATTTGAAAATAACTTTAAGTGCCACCATTTATAACAATACAAACACAGTTGAAGTCGTAGGCAAACGTTAGTTAAAAGTCTAGTTATAAAAGTAACTCGGCAAGCAACTCGACTTCCTGATTAATTGCTTAACAATTTCCATTCAGTTATCTAAACAGGATGACATAATAAAACTCGATGTAAATAAAACCGGCACAGTTTAATCCATTTATCCATTACGTTTTATATTCCGCAAGTGGCCTCCGGAGGGCCTAACAAGAGAATTAGAATTCTACATTGTAATGGGTGACGCGTGAGTTTTAAAAGGGTGAAATGGGATGAAAAATTCACGCGAACATGCTTTTACAGTTTTTTTCGCATTGCTTCATATTAAGATATTTATTTAGAATTTTTCGCGTATCTGTATTCTGTACATTTAAACAGCTATAAATATATGTATCACTATATATTATAAAACGAAATCCCCTGTCACGTCTGTCTGTTTGCGATTAACTCAAAAACTTCTACACGGATTTTCATTCGGCTTTCACCAGTAAAGTAATTCAAAAGAAAGATTTAGGTATATAATTTAATAATGTTTTCCTTATTATTAGGGCGGGACAACGTCCGCCGGGTCCCCTAGTCCACATAAAGTACAGATCAATATACCTAAGATATAGATATTTTTCATGAGTGTAGTAATTTCAAAATTCCTTCAAAGAAATGGTTACAAAAGGATAGCTATATTGGTTATCACATATATACACACTAGCGAGCACGGCGGATGTTGTCCTGCTTTGATAAAAAAAAATCCTAAAAGTCAACTATAACGCCACTTACCGGGTTCATTTGTGAATGTAAATACACAAAAAATCATCAAAATCTCTCTAGTCACATACGTACGGACAGAAGAATGATATATATAAAGATACACTTAATATGAATATAATTAGTGCGATATTTTGGTGCGATAGTAGAAATTTTATATACTTAGTAATTTAAGTAACTATATTTATTGGTTGTATGGTTTTACTGCCACTGCATAAAAGGTCATGCAATCCTCACAGAAGAATTAGAAACCCTCATTGTTATGGGCAAAAACTGAAACCGTTGATTTTCACAAGCGCTTTTTTACCAAGCTTGAAAGGAATTTTTATCAGCAAAATTGTTAGTCATGGACAGGAATAGATGGTAATCACTTCGTGCCAAGTCCGGACTATAAATAAGTTAATTAAGTATACCTTAAGATAACTTAATAGTAGTCCGGTGAAGCTGTTAAGACTTTGCTAGGTCAATAGCGTAGTCAGTTCGAGAAAAAAAAAGAACTTAAAAGATTATTTGTTGTTTTGTTTATTGCAAAAACTTACTCTCAAGCATTAAACTCTGAATAAAGAAAGATAATAGTGAAACACATTCAATTTAGTAATTAAATTTTTACTGAAATGTTATACTGTACTGAGATATTACAAAAAAAATAATACACACTTGTCTGAAACTTTAGTAAAACAAATACTATTAATTTCGTTCCTTCGTGTATCTTTAGTGAAAATGTTGTTTTTTTGTCGTAAACGTTATCGTGTTGTTCTTATACGAGAATTAAGTGTTTTTTGACTTAATGTTGGTTTTTGAATTTCGAAAGTAAAACTCCTTTAAGCGCGACTAGAAAGTAATTGGACGACAATGCAACGGAAGTTTGTTACAGTAATATGGCATCACATTTCTATAGCATCCGGTTAGATAATAATAATTACACATAACCAAAACTTCCATTATATCATAACTTATTTAATTCGTTACTTGTCATAGTAATCTGTTTGTATTTTCTATATTTTAATTACTTCGTAACAAAGACTTGCTAATAATATTTCCTGTTATTTAAGTTCCCAATTAGCTGATAGATGGCACTACCGATAATGAAGCTTTGATTTCATTTATTACATACATTGAAATGTACTTATATTGGTGATACGGTTACATTCCCACTTATACATAATTAATTCTATTGAATGATTTTTATTATTATTCAATTTAATATTTTTTAATAACTTCGTTTCCAAAATTTTTTGATTGATTTATTTTTAAACTAATTATTGACAAAATTAAAAATATATAAAAAGTTTTAATTCAATTGCGTGTGACGGTGACACGTACTCATTTTTTGTGTTTTGAATTGTATCTTACGTAATCCCTCTAATTTTTGCAAATATAATGTTATTTTTGAAAAAAACTTTTACCACCGCTTAACCTCTATGGATAAGCGTGATGGTAATATTCCGAAAAGTAGGCTTATCTGTGTCTAAAAACCTGATCATAACTCCGTTTATAGGCATTGGTTATATAATTTATTCTCGTAATATATGTTTATATATAATTTAAATTCATTTGTAACTATTCACTTCACATTTTCTGTAAGATAAATATCTCCTTAACTTGAGTTTTAGCTAGACAGTTATTCAATTACCTCTGTCTCGTTCACCTTGTACTAGAATTTCGTTAGTGCGAGTGAATACGCTATGGTTTTTGCGACAACTCTGTTATATTTCAATTTTTTAAAGATCGCGACAGTCTTTTGTTTTAATGTTGCGTGTCTAATAGAATACATATAAGTTATTGTTCGCAACTCGTTAACTGTAAATACCTGTGTATATATATATTGCTCTATATTGGAGACCGACAGTCGGCGCGTTCTCGTCGTGCTGTCACTCGAGTTAATTAAACGTGTTGGTTACAGCTTTACTGATCAATGGATGTGCTAATATATTTAATAGACCTTGTTTTAGTCTTTATCAGTCAATACCTTGATTATCACCATCGTATGGCTCTTCCGGAACATAATCACCACGCCAGCCCACGGCGTATGGCCGATTTTTAACTCTGAGAAATTTTCCTCTATGTTTTCCCACATATAGCGGTACTACATGAACATATTTCAGGTTTAGGTTTCCTTAGGATGTTTTCGTTTACCGTCAGTCGACAGTGATAACAATTTAAGTTAGTAAATGAACGGGAATTCTGAAAAATACATATGTACATAAAGTACATACCAGGGTTCGAACCTGCAGACATTAAATTGATATTCCACCGGTCAACCCTAATTGTTTAGTGGTCTAATGACGTCTACGATTTTTTAAAAATAAAATAATAATAATAATAAAAGATAAAAAATACTTGGGCAGTACAGTGATATTTTGGAATTGTCTCCTGACAAGCATGTCTCTCCTCCCAATAACAACGAACCCTTTGAACTTAAAGTGAACAGATATTTATCATCATTTGGCGTATTAGGCTCCACTTTGCTATTGTCACGAACAATGAAATCATTTAACTGCACTACAAAAATTAAGAATTTATTTTTAAACATTAAAAATAATGTGACTTTGTCGGTCGTTTGGCAGAAGTGAATCATCAAAATAGATTTCTTCTGGATTACAACTGACTCAATACATTAATCTTTAGAAGTAATCAAATTAACGGTCATACATTTCGTGACTACGAATTAGATTATCTAATATTTATTGACTATTAGCTTACTTTTCAGAATTAACAATAAAATAAAAAGAACAGAATTTCGAGAATAAGAATTTAGTTGGTGTTAAAATACATTTGTAGATAAAAATCATACAGCACATAAAACATGTAAGCAATGTAGTACAAAAAAACTCGGGTAGATGGCGCTAAAACAAATCAGACCGTGACGACATGAACAACGATTTTACATTATTAGTTGTTTCACATGTAAAAGTTCCTTTTTGTTGTGACCTATTTATCAGAGGGGTTGTGGAGATAAACGGAAGCCACAGGAATGCAAATCCGAGTACGCAAATCAAATAAATATTCATGTTTCAATTGGACCAAGAGCGCTCAATCAATTTTATTCAGATGAAATAAACGACTTTGTTGATTTAAAAACATCTTTCAATGTATTAGTACAAATCGTAATTTATGTATAAATAATAAGTAAATTAGGGTTTCTACTCGATTTTGTAGACATTTAATTAAACCGTTTAAAAAGTTTAAAACACCACCATCTTTGTCTTCATTATAACTTCTAAGAAAACTTTTGAAATTGAGACCATGTAGCAAAAAAACTTTAGTCGGTTTTACTGAGTGAAAACAAACATAGTTTAATTTATTATTACTGCTTCTTTCTTTATGGTCAATAAGACTGCTGCAAACATATAATAAATATTTCAAGTAATTACTGCCACACAATGGTTGTAATTGAACTATTATTATTTATATTTATATTGTTAAATAGTTTAATATACTGGTCCGTTTATATGAGAATGGGGCGGACATCACGTAGATTGTCGTAAATTCAAGTCTTATAATGAACCCTAACTTTCAGAGAAGAAAGTATAGTGATAAGCCATAGCATGCAAAAAAGGCTTTCTTCGAAACCCGTCTCGCTAGTTGCCACTCTCAAGTAGATAGCCTATCTCGAAAAACTTATAGATGTGTTCCTACTAGACCCAATCCATCCCTAGGTTTGGCGTGTTTCCCATCTTGGACCACATAGTTATTTAACGTGAGGTGAAACTGTGGTCAAATGCTGAAACTAATAAAGAATTAAAAATATGATAGTAATGTAAGCAACCATACTGAATCTGATAATCTATTGCCGAGGAACTATAGATCTATACTGTATTCTTATATGTAAATGCCCATCCTTATAGGTTGAATATTTTATTATAGATGTTAAAATATTTGCTTTAATACATGTATAGATCGAATTCAGTGGCTGTTTTTTTTTCTTATTGTTTAAAGTCAAAACTTCTATAACCGCGTTGAGCGACTAAAAAATAAATTTATTTGATAGGTGAAAAGTTATGGGTCCATATCACCCATCACCTCAGCATGCTAGTGAAGTATTTTTTTTTTATATCAAAGGAGGCAAACGAACTGGTGGGTCACGTGATGTTAAGTGATTACCACCGTCCATGGACACTAGCGACATCAGGGACGTCGCAAGTGCGTTGCAAGCATGTATATGCGAGAAGGGGGAGAGGAAGAAAAGGGAAAGAAGGAAAGAGGAAGGGACGTGGGCCTCCGGCTCTCTCACTGATCGGACGAAACACAACAATGCAAGCACTGTTATTTCACGTCGGTTATCTGTGAGAGGGGTGGTACTACCCCGGAGGAGCCGACCCATTCATGCTGAAACCAAACATAGCTACAGCGGGGCTCTACCACCTACAAAGTATTGTGCTTATGCTAGACATTTTATATACTAGAGTGTATCATGTGTTTCAATTGTTGGAAGGGTAAAACCTTGTGATTTCGCATCGCCTATCCTCACCGATGACGTCAACGCGTAGTATAGCGGCCTGTGTAAATGTGACATTGATATTTTATTTGGACCTTATACAGCTCATCATATTTTTGCTTAATTAATGAACTGTATAAATATGTGTATAGTTATTGCTCCGAGCACCAATAGATGTAAAAACCAAACCAATATTAATAATTTCAATTTACAAATTACGAAATTTTAAAAAATTGGGACTGTAATCGATTTAAAAATTCAAAAAGTACACAGTTATTTTATTGTTTTTAGTGTGAGTACTGGCAAAGGTAAAAAATTATCTAATTAAGGCCACATCCAGTACATTTATATCCACGTCTACATTTAACTGCGCCTGGACGCGTGACAGACGTTCACACACCCGACAATGCATTCCTCCTATGTGTATACAGTTTATCCATAATTGTTTTCCCGATTTAAAAGTACAAGATTATATGATTACGATAGCAAGCCTTGGTTACTGACGTTACAAAGTCACAAAGGTACTTTAAATGTTTTTTTTATATAGTTTTAAAAAGGGTATGCCTGCTTTTTTTTAAGTGAGTGTAGTGTATTCTAGCGTATTTTGGTCCTCTTAATACTCTTTTTAGGATTAAATTTTTCATATATTCGTGGAATAATAATATCAAAATCTCTTTGTTACAATGAGGGGTGTCAGCGGCCAATTTTAAAAGTACAATGTAACATCAAATTGTTCCTATGGTGAAATTGTGTAGAGTATCGCCTTCATCAATCAAATGGTTTAATTTTTTGATATACATAGTTTGATATAAAAAGACTTTGACAAATAACACACAGCTTGATCCAGCGAGTCTAAAAGTATGAAATCTTGTGCAGGAGTTTCGTATATAATATGAATCAGTACATGTAGCTCTTTATTTTAGATTGTTACTTTTCAATTTTATATGACTTTGTACTATTTTTGTTTTCGTTTGTTGCTCACTTGTATTATGTTATTGCATTGTTGTATTTTTATTATTCACTAATGTAAAAAATAGTAACTAATAAAATCATCTGAATTAAGTCCATTTACTTATCTTGTATCTACTTTTCTTTTGATGAGTACTTTAACGGTGATGTGTTTAAGCAAATAGACAGACAGACATCTCTAAAAATTATTGGAATGTTTTATTTTTTAAATATTTTATATTTTTTTAAATATTTTATTACTTATCGCAAGGCACCTTTCACAAAAACCTAAAAAGTACAAACACGTTAGATTAACATTCTTATTATATGTATAAATGGATTCAATATAGTTACAAAATTATCCGTATTTGATTGTATGTTACTTTGCAATTCCGTCTGGAATTAATTACCCTCTATTACGTCTTACTGTAATAAAAACCTTTAACCATATTTCCTCGACGTATACCTGAAAGTTTTATTCTGACACTAAACGTTTCATCTGCAATCAATTTAAAGTATTTAAACTTATATTCTTTATAACTATATACCAGAAATTTGTATACAATGTTTTTTTGGTCTTTCAGTATAGCATAATGTAGCCTTTTTTTGGTCCGTTCAGTACTCGTTTGAGATTCAACTCTTTCAGATATATGTCGAGAAAATAATAACAAATTCACTTCGTCTAGCAGTATGAGATGTGGTCATGGGTAATCACTTCCAAACGGAACGTTGAAGTAACGTCCAATCAGATACTTATGTTACGTGCACGTCTACACGCTTACACATGAAAGTGGAAGGGTTTACTTTTTTTTTCCTTATCGAACTGAAAAACTCTCAATTTTCCGATAATAAATATATGGAGGAGTTGTTGAGGCGTGTATGCTTGGTACACATATGAACGTATATACGTTTCAACAACTCATACATATATGAATAGTTAGCTAGGTTAGCTAAGATAGGTCGCGATTTTGCATGCAACAGGCAACAGCCAAGCCGAAGTGTGCCGTGCACCCTTGAGCTGGTTGCCCGAATAAAATCGGCTGAGTGCCTTAAGCGCTCGCCTTGGTAGTCCGGTGAAGCTGTTAAGACCTTGCTGGGTCAATAGCGTAGTCATTTCTAAAAAAAAAAAGATACTTGTGATGTATTTGCTCATAGTAACGCCTATATTAAGCAATTCTTTTAGTGTAGTTTTAAAATTATCATTTGATATGACGATTTTGCATTATAGTAATATATTCAAACTAGATTTGGCTCGCGGCTTTCCTCGCTTTGTCCCATTTCTCGGGAATAATAAATTCTGGATGATAGATACCATATGTACTTATATGCTCCTGACTATGTAACGGACAAATAAACTTCTTTTTCATATTTAATGTAAGTTGGAATTAAGATATTAATTATCATTTCTATAAAAATAAGTTTTTCTTAAAAAAAAAAACATCAAGAAGTATAGCTTCGTTCCATATATCTTAGTAAATTTACATTGTATAGAATCAACTATTCTAGATAATATATCTTCAAAACAAAATCCTATCCGTAGCTGAAACTCACCGTGCGGAATCGTATAATTGTCTACAATACGAGAAAACTAAAAACTTTCGGCGCGCGCACTAAAATGTGTTACCTATCTTCCTTCTTGGAGTCAAACGCTGTTAAAAGTTTTAATGACTTGAAGCATTCTTTCCCGGTTCGAAGTGGTATTAATTAAAGGAGAGCTCGGATCGGTTCGTATAGTCAGCTGCATACGGCACACGGCCGCAGCCGCCGTGCGACTTGCTCGCGATCCGTGCCAAGAACAAAGTTCTGCACTGAGACAAGTTTATAGCGGGGGAAACATTTCCACGTTTTTATCGACTCACCTTCTCGTTTTCTGGCACGTGTGCTTTGGTTTTTTTCTTGTTTTGTTTCGTCGGGAAAACGGGAGTTTGTCGGTTTTGAATTATTATTGTTATTTGTTTCGTACGTGAAATACTGTTTTGTTGCTGATATTTTGATCACACATGATTTTAATGCTACTTTATTGTTAAAGCTATTTTCGTAGATTCTGTGAAGTCAACATTCATAGGTCTATTAATACTTTATTTTACTTTCTTGAAAGAGTTAAATTACAGCCTAAAATTAATCGAAGCTTAAGTAAAAATAAATTGTCATTTGGATTGGAATTGCTTTAGTTGTCCTCTCAATATATTTTTGATAATCTAATTTACACATCTACTACATAATGCAATGATAAAATTTAATTACTAGAAGCACTAACATATCGATAATTTCATGTTTTAGGCTCACTAAAACCAACAACAGTTCTTAGGTATTAATAGTATTAGGTTTAGTTTAGTATTATGTTTTATAACAAAGTCCCAAAGTACATTACCGATTTGCTGGATAGTGATTTCAAGTACCTTGTCAAATGAACTATAATTACTATTATATTTTATAGAGTGGATCAATATGTGCATGATAGTGATGTCCGAAAAAGAACACCCCGTTCATCCATGGTATGCATAAAAAACTAATGGAATATCTACATCTGTATTTATAACTGAATATGAATATTTATATTTTTAAAAATATCTATAATTAAAAGAAAAATTAGATTGAGTTTATTGTCTTTTCTTCTCAATGAGTAAGTTGTTTGTCTAAACAGGTGGTAGTCATGACGTTCATAAGCGTTTTCTTAAAGTCTAAATTTAATAAAATATTTATGGCTATGTCAAAAGCATGTTCTTTGTTGTTTAATTACAAGTGACATGATTGTAATTGCTTAGATTACTTTTTTATATATTTCTATTATAACCCAAAATAAAGTACTTAAAAAGTAACTATTATCTGTTTATTACTTTTGTTGTTATAATCACAACCCAGACCATCCCTTCCTTATGTCAACAAAAATAAGCAAATAAATGATCCCCCGACTTCCGTTAGTGCTTACGTTATACGTAAATGGCCCCTTATAGGTCACTGCAGAGACTATAAAAGGGTTTTATCTTACTAAAAAATTACGGCAATTTACAAAATAATAATTTCAAACGAATCACGATCGAGAACACTTTCGTTCGTAACGCACGAACGATTTCACGATCGCGGATCGTTCGGCTCGTCGTGTTACGTGACCGTGTGTAGCAATCCGCTTGCTGTTTCCCAAGTACGTGAACAAGGCGACTCGCTCAGTCGTATTCAATGTCGATGGGCGCTTCCATTTTAAAGCGGCTATATGACGGAGCGTCTTACAATGGGACGGGGGACATGAAATTGGTTGGAGATTTCATATTGAATATGTTTTATGTGTGAGTTCAATAAGGCGATGTGAAGATTGATTTTTTTCTCATAAAGAAGTATAATTTCAATAAGATGAAAAGGTTCGGCATTGACGGAGACTTGATTGTGGAGCAGAAATTGGATCTCGTTATTGAAATTCTATGTTTCAGGCACACTAGGACCAATATCGATTTTTAGGGTATTAATGTTAGTAGAAGTTTTTGTAGGTGGTAGAGCCACGCTGAAGCTATTACTGGTTTCCGCATGAATCGGTCGGCTCTCCTGGGGTAGTAACACCCTCTCACAGAACATCGACGTGAAGTAACAGTGCTAACATCGTTGCGTTTAGTTCGATCAGTGAGCGTGCCGGAGGCCCATCTCCCATCCCCTCGCCTCTTCCTAATCCTCTCCTCCTTACCCTTTCCCTACCAAACCTAGGCTGGCAACGCACTTGTGACTCCACTGGAGTTGCAAGTGTCTATAGACGGCGGTGATCACTTAACATCAGGTGACTCGTCTGTTCGTTTGCCTCCTATGACATAAAAAAAGTCCCAAAGCACATTACTCATTTGCCAGATAGCAGGTTTCAATATCTAAAGGCTATTATAGGGTGTTTTAATATGTGAGCGATGGTGAAATTTAGAAATGACACCTCTCTTTGTGCATTCACCAAAAACGAATGTAACTGTCTGTTTGTAAAAATATGTATAATGAACAGATGAACCAGACCGAGTTCTTTTCGATAACTGGATTGTTTTACATACTGGTGATAGCTTTGAAATTCATAATTCTCAAGGTCTAAATTAAATAAAGTACTTTTGATTTTGAAGAGAAATTAATTAGGTTTATGTTAGGTTCAATAAATAAATAAATATATTTATAAGTAGTATAATAACTTATAAGTAGACTTCCACCACAAGATAGTATAAGATTTACGTACGACCATAGCGTAACTACCTTATAGTGAGACAACCGGTATATCACTAAAATATATAATTAGTTAATTCCAAAAATAGTACCGCTAATCTTCACTAAGTTTGAGAAGCTAAACTATAAATCAATTAAAACTAAGGACTACGCAAAAAATGCGACTATAAAATGACTTTGTTAAAAAAAGTAGCTGTCGCCAAGTAAATGAGTTTGTCTCTCCAATTCCGTCCTTCACGCCGACGCTCTGAATGGGACTTGTACAAAAGCGGGAATGGTGAGTGGCGTCCGCGAAAGCGCCGCTTATATTGTGGTTAGAAAATAAGCGTTTTGATGTAATTGAGGAGATATTTTTTAATATTACTGGCAATTCTATATTTCAGGTTCACTAAGGCAAATAACATCTTTTTAGGTAATAGTGTTTTATAACAAAGTCTCAAAGCAGATTACCGATTTGCCGGATAGTGAGTTTAATCACTACGTCAAGTGGCTTTTAATGTCTAATAAGTTGATCAATAATGGAACGATTGTAACGTTTGGAAATGACTCCCCTCTCTGTGCATCTATCAAAAACGAATGTAACTATTTATGCTTGTAAAGATATGTACCATAAAACCTAAAACAAATCGAGTTCCTTGCCTGTTCTTCTCGGTGACTTGTTTCCCGAACCGGTGGTAGCTTTGGTGCTTAATTGAGATCAATGTGTCTTTGCCAACGCAGTGATGATTATTGATGCTCTTCTTAAAGAAATCATCTGGACGGGAGGCAACAAATTCTTCAAAGGCATTTTGCACTGCCTCTCGAGTATTGAATTTTTTTCCCGCCAAGGAGTTATTCAAATTCTGGAAAAAGTAGTAGTCTGTAGGCGCAAGGTCTGATAAGTAGGGCGGATGACGGGAGAACTTCCAACCCCAGTTCTTGCAACTTGGAGACCATCTCCTGTGCAGTATGAGGTCGCGCGTTATCGTCCAGGTGCAGCGGAGACGAGCGATTGGAGATGTGCCAGCTTCTCCATCATTGTGTTCAGTTCTTCATAGTACATATCTGCTATAATGCTCACCCCGTTTGGTAAGAAGCTGTGATGAATAACACCGGTGCTAGACCACCAAACAGTAACTATCACTTTTCTAGGGGTAAGTTTTCGTTTAGGGCATTGTTTAGGTGCTGAACCAACCAACTTGCTGAGCGCTTACGGTTATCAAACAGAATCCATTTTTCATCGCAAGTAACAATGCGGTTCAAAATTCCTTCATTTGTGTGTCCGTTGAGCAGTGCAAGGCACGTCTCGACGCGTACTTCGCGCTGGCGATCATTGAGTTCGTGGGGCACCCATTTGTTAAGCTTTTTTACCTTGCCAATTTGATGCAAATGGACCAATATTGTTTTGACGCTAACGTCGAAAGCTGCTGTTAATTCAGCTGTTGATTGTATATCATCAGCTTCCACAATCGCCTTTAATTCTTTATTGTCGACCAAAGTCTTCGGACAACCGCGAGGTTCATTTTTTAGGTTGGAATTCCCAGAACGGAAGCGAGCAGACCAATAACAGGCGGTGCGTTGGTTTATAGTGTTAGCTCCGTAAACGTCGTTGATGTTGCGTGCAGCTTGTGTTATCCATGATGACAAAAGAGATTGAAATGGGATGAAAATGTAACACTAATCAATAAAGAAATGACTACTTTTGGAAAAAGAATACCATGTTTTTAAAATAAAATTAATTTGGAATTAGAATTCTTAGCCAAACAAAAATTATTTTGATTTGATATGGCCAGTGCTGCAGAACAGCAATTTCATAGGTAAATATATATATATATATACCCGACTTATTCGTAAACTTAATAAAAAAAGATGTTGCTTAGGAAAATTAAATTCGGTATACTATTTCAATGGACGCGTGCTGTTCAGACGTTACTCTTGATGTGAGTAACCTTTGTGCGGGTGCAACTTCAGGTGTCCATTAAACGTTTCGTTCCAAATTATACTTTCATTTCCATTTAGTAAAAAATTGTCATTTTGAGATTATAAATAGACACTTCAATTTTATTTATTTGTTTAAACAGGTCACGGTGAGAATTACCAAGTGTATTGCATTCGTCGTGGAATTCTTCTCGCCCGCCCCTTGTGGGGGCGTGCGGTGTGTCAGCGTCAGGGTGGCCCCTCTTGCTGAGGCTTCACTCGCCTCCCGCAACTACGGGAGGGTATTCTGTTTCGGGGGGAGGGGGGGTCGTCTTTAAACGGCCTGCCCCTGTGGGTGTCTTGTCCTCTTTCCCTCTCTTTCTCTCACTGGCTATCTCGCTCGGTCGTCGTCGGCTGTTGCGTTGAGTTGGCGACAGCCGGCCTTCCTTTTCTTTCCAGCGACCATCTGCGACATGTGCGCTCTCCCTCTTCGCGGATCAGTCGCATGTGGGCTTTAATTTTGCCCTCAAACTCGGCTTCAATTTTTTGGGCTTCTCCTTTGGGTGCAGATTTCACTTTTGCCTCTTTGGCGTCCAGTAGGTTCTTGTAACCATCCATCAGCTCATCGAGCCGGGCTTCCTCTTCGGGTAGGAGCTGGTATTGTTGTTTGGGGCCTTTCTTCTTTCTGCGGGTTCTCCTGGGTCCCCTTGTAGGAGGGTCGTTGGCGGGCGCCATAAGGCTGGCCACCGCCGACTCTTCCACTACCCGAGGGGTCGTGGTGGCCTGCGTGGGTCTCCCGGTAACTGACCGGGCCACGGTGCCTGCGCGGAGGTTTCTGAGCTCGCGTTTGAATACGGGGCATCTCTTTTTGTCGTTTGCGGTGTGGGCGCCCCCGCAGTTGGCACAGGTCGCCGTCTCTTCTTTGGGGCGTTCACATTGGCGGGCGGCGTGAGGTCCGCCGCACCGCACACAGGCGATAGGTCTGTGACATTGTAGAGAGGAGTGCCGGAACTGCTGGCAGCGGAAACACTGCGCCAGCCGGCGAGCTCCTCTCCAGGCTTCAATCTGTATCTCAGGCATGCTCATCAGTGTGGATACATTGTAGATGGCTGGTATCAGCCCTGGTGTTCTCGCGAGCACGACGAAGTAGATGCACCCGTTTCTACCGCGCCGGCCGTTTATTTCTCTGGCATAATTCGCCACGAACCCCTCTCTTCGGAGGGCCACGGCGATGTCTTGTGGACTTATCCCTCGTGGCAGGCCGCGGATCGCGACCTTGAGGCCTTGCTGGGTGTGGGGCGTATAGGTGAACCAAGACGCCCCCTCAAGCTTCTCGACGAATTTAAGGGTGATCAGGTGCTCCTTGACGTCCTGCGGGACGAAAGCGCACTCCGTTCCCGTAGGCGCGAACGTTGGGCCCGTGCCCCAACTGATCCGCCAGTTGTGGGAGTAGCCGAACCCAGTCGTGGGTGCTCTCGACCACAATAGGCGGGTAACGCGGGCCTTTCGCGTCGGGCGATGCAGGCGTTAGTATTTCGTCCGCGGCGGCAGCACTGTCGCGCGGAGGCTGCAAATTAGGGTTCCGCGGGCAGTCGACCGACGTAGTACGCGGATCGCGCGCAGGCGGCGCTGCGATCGACGCGTAAGTAGGCTGCTCGCGGGCAACCTCTCGCGACGGAGCGAGGGCGGGTGCGGGTGCGCGCACCGGCGTCGCTGGGTCGGGGTCTGCGCGAAGTTGAGGTGTCTGCGCGGGTAGCGTGGTGCAGGCTCTCTTCTTCAGCGGGGCTTCAGCTGGTGTAGGCGATGTTGGAGAGGACGCGCGATCAGACACGGGCCCAGCTTCGGGTTCACTGCGCTTGCGGCGCAGCGCTCGACCGAGCGGGCTAGTCGGCGCGTCGGAGTATGCGGGCGGCGCGAGCTTGCCGCGGGCTGCACATGCGAGCGCGGCCTTATCGGACGCGGAAGGCAGCTTTCCACTTGCAGCGGCTTCTTGGACACGCAGGAACAGCGCCATCCAACGGAGCATCCCCTGCGACAGAGCCCCAGCTAAAATTAGCTGGGCGAGAGTGAGAATATCACTCTCGTACGCATCCGTCGCAGCGGACGCCTCGCCGCGCGTCCGGAGTCGACGTGCTGGGAACAGGCACGGAGGTGCGGGGTCCAGTGGGCGTAGCGGTGGTCGATGTAGAAGCGGTGTCGGGATCCGTGGGCTGGCCAGGGGTCGTCGGGTGGTGGTCTGGTTGGCCCTGAAAAGGGCCTTTTGCAGATCGTCGGCTCGACGCAAGAGGCGGAGCGGACGAAGAGGCGCTTGACTTGCGCATCGTCGCGTAGGTCGGAGCAGGCGGCGCTCGCGGACGACCTCGTACGCACAGACGACGGAGCCGTCTGTATTGCATTGTGTTATCAGTCAATATATATATAACCATTTATGGTGAGGATTTTAGGTAGGCAGGATAGTGACGACTGACAATGTGCTGTAGACCTATCAGTGCTTGCCGTTGATTTCACGTTGCACTGTGCTTACTTTCAAGTATAGAGTCATTATAGATGTTCTTCAATAAAGACTAATAATTTATAAATGAAGACAATCAACGCCATCAGTTTCGCTGTGATATCTCTTGTAGAAATAAGATCAAGAAGCATACTAAATACTAGACGGTTCCAGCTCTTTACGGCACGAAAAAATTATGACTTATGGTTTTGCTCACGGATGAAGATCGATTGTTAACTTGTTGTGTCGTGTCTTATACAGGCACGCAATTGTATACTAAAATCCTTTCTTGAAAACCATTTTGTGTTTTAACAAGCTACTGTTAGAGATAAAAATGTGTAGTCTTATGAAATCACGATGCAATTGAATTTTTTTTTCGAATTGTTGCCATTTAACTGAACATTTTCTGGAAATTATTCGATTCAGGGTATTAAAATCGCGTTTTTAATCTAAACTTGATAATTGGAAAATGGGAATCACAATGGGAAATCGATAATCGACAAAATATCTAACTATACATTTTAATTTAAATTTGAGTATTAGAATACGGAATATTTAATAAATACAATCATTCAGATAATAGACGCATGTTAAAAACTGAGGACAATATTTATTCAAATCATGGCATCATTTTGTATTCAGCCATGGACACCGTCATATTGGTCTTGGTTGTTTGTCGAACGCCTTTCATCTTTACATGTGGTGATGTCTCCAAAGCCTTCGATAAGGCTTGGCATGGACGGCTTATCCATAAATTATGTAAATCTCACGTGCCTGATAAGTTAATTCATATTATCCGCGATTATATCACTGATAGGACTTTCCGTTTTAAAGTGAATGGGGAACTATCCCCGCTCCACACTATACGCTCAGGTGTGCCACAGGGCTCCATACTCGCGCCCTCCCTATTCAATCTGTACTTTAGCGATCTACCTCGGTCTCCGGGGGTCGAGGTAGGTTGTTATGCCGACGATACAGTTATTTACACTTCCAGGTGGCGGTCGGACTTTCTTAGGAAGCGCATCGAAAAGGCCGTTTGCACACTCGGTGAATGGTTTCGTCGATGGCGGATGGAAGTTAATCCTGATAAGAGTGCCGCGATATTTTTCGACCTTTCGTGACGTAGTAATAACCTTGAGCCCATCAGGCTATATGAAGCCGATATACCGTGGGTCGGCGAGGTCAAATATCTCAGTGTTACATTAGATAAACATTTAAAGTTCGAATCACATATAGATAGAATGCGAAACAAGTCCGTTAAGTCCGTTAGTGGTATCCGCTGCAAAATGCGAAACCGTACCTAACGCTGCTCGCTACAAAAGACGCCCGCGATATATTTTTACCGATCCTCCCGATGAAATAACGGCAGCGAACGATCATTACCAGCCTGTCTCTCCAAACAGAGCGTGTTGGCGTCCACGCCCGCGTAGCCACAGATCACGCCGCCGTGAAACTTTACATGTGGTAAGATGGACGAAAAAAATTCGAAACGATGGAAATAACGATTTACTTTAAAAAAACTAATTAAAATACAAATCGCGTTTTTAAGATCCACGCACTTAACGGACAGAATAGGAAAGCACGACACAGCGATTCGGACGTTAAGTAAATTTTGTTTACACTCGGATGAAAAAAATTAGGACTGAAGACTCGTCATTGTGAATTAGGTTGTTCGCAAAAGATATGATAGACTTGGTTCTGATATAAAACTTTCAGTTTTATTTAAAGAAACCATACCTATTCCGATTAAAGTTGTTCACTTATATTAGTTTACTTTGATTTATCTCTATTTGTGACTAGTAGGATTCCTGTGGCTTTGTATATGTTTGTATTTTTATAAACCATGGCACTACATATTACCTTCATGTAAGCGAGTTTGTACATCATCATCATCATCATCATCATCATCATCATCATCATCATGTGTTTGATTAAATAATAATAATAAACTACAATTATTACTCGGAATGCCAATAGATGTTAAACGAGATCACTATTAATAATTTTAGATTTCGAATTATCAAATTTAAACAATTTAAACTACAATTGAATTAAAAATTCAAAAAATAACAGCTACCTCATTGAGAAAACTCAGCACTTCTAAACAATAATAAACCACACTGGCTTAAATTAGTCAATTTTTTAGAAGGTGTTAAGTATTACCTGTTGTTAGGTTAGTCTAATTGATTATTGTACTCAAAGAAACAAAATTTAAGTCACCGATTTTGTCGTGGCTAAAATAAACTAACATTTCTACTCATGGCTTAAAATTAAAGAGAGTAACTCTAACTATATTATAGGAGTTTGTGTGTAGAAATGTTGCACAAAGGAGCTTGTTACCCTTTAGCGAATTTAAGAGCTATTGGGACACACTGCTGTGTCGCGCGATCAACATTATCAGTACAAGGTAGTAGTGTGTATTTGGAGTTAAGTACGATAAATAGTATTGTTATCTGATAGATTGAAAATAAAGTAGTGTCTATGTCGTCTCATTTTATTAATTACAAAAAGTTTTGGTAACTTAGGGATTAGTAGGTTATCCAGTTTGGCAGGTTGTAAAAATGCAGCAATAGAAGACAGATATATATTGACTTTAGTTCATAATTGGTAAGTCTCAACAAAACCACATCATATATATTCATAGCTTGTTTTGTATATTCTAGTGAATGCCTTTTTATGATTATAAAGTATTTTGTTTAATTAATCATCAAAAAAATTCTATAAATTTTTTTGAAGATTGTAAATTCATATATAATTAATCTAGTTACTTATGTTTATTATCGGTCATCAACAAAATCTTGTTTGATTATTTTTAGTCATCTACTAATACAGTGATATACTTGGCATATTAAATCAAAGCTATGTTGTAATAGAATAAATATATAAATAGGTTGTATCACACGTTGGAATGAATCTTTTGTATTATTGTATTACAGAGAAACACGGATAAAACAGTCCAGTGTTTTTATGATGTATTAGTAAACATTTTTTATTATATGTTTTTCGTCTAGAAGTTATTTTAAACAGTAAATCATTAAGAATGAGTGTACATAACAATTCCAACAAAGGTTTTTTGGCGAAATATTAGTATGCCTTTAGCTTTTATACTTTATTCATAATCTTGTGTTATTTGACTCTGTAATATTGGTGGCATTTTACGTAATATAGTTCTGTTATTGTGCACAAATTAAAAGAAATTAATACCACGGAGCATGAATTCTGAGATGTCACAAAAATTCCCTGGAAAGCTCTAAAAAGAGAGCCAAAATCATAATATCAGAACATTGATATCATCACAAGGAACTTGTAATATTATTATTACCTACTCGACAATGGCAGTAATAATTTAGAAGATTGGTTACTAAAAATAAAATGAAGAATAAGATCTAAAACATAATAATTTTGTAAAATAAACTAATTAGAATTTTACAATACTTACTAGTGTAGTACTATAACTCTGTTTAATAATACACTCCTGTGTATGAATACTATTGAGCTTAATTATAACAAGATTGTCTCGAGATAGTGTAACAAAATTAGAAAAATACCAAGTTTAATTAAAATTAGTGAATAAAATTGACCGTTCTTTGTGTCACTGTGTGCCAGCTAATGTATAAGACTCGTGTTGCCCCCGGCGTGGTTCAGTGCACTAAACTCCTGTTAATAATGTGGATGCCAGAACCCGCTCGATGTTCTTGATGCTGGATGATATCATGTTAACTAATTGTTAAAGTAGAAATAATAACATTTATTACCTTATAACTAAGTTTAATCCGTTTACACGACAACAAATATTGTTGAATAACAGGTATTAAATTCCTTTATATATATTAGAGACTAGCTGTACCCGCGACTCCGCCCGTGTGGAACCTAGTGTAAAAAACATTGACTAATAAAATCATCTGAATCAATCCATTTAATTATATACTTTCCTCTCGTACTTAAGTCACGTCGTCATTAAAATTACAATAACTTTTGATAAGTTGAGCCGATTTTAATGAAACTGAGAGTGGATGTTACTCGGGGGTGTGTTTTATGTTTTTCTCGGTTTCGGTGAGGTATTATCGTGCTCGTAGTACTTTACCAGTGATGCGTGTTCAAACAAACAGAGAGACATTTGTAAAAATGATTAAAATGTATTTTATAACTTATTCCAAGACACCTGAAACAATTTTTTTAAAACTTTTTTTTTGGTAATCAATTTTTCAGATTATTACTGCCGTTATCGCGTAGTTAATAATATTACTAGCGTCGTGCAATCACTTCAATATTGCGTCGTGTGAGTCAATATTCTAACAAGATGGTGGATTCCTTGTAGGAATCTTTCAGGAAGATTTTGTGGCATCTCAGAATTTCATTGTCCGAGGTGTTATTTTCCATTCACTTCACTTATGCACAATAAACTAAATATATTACGTAAAACACTACTCGATTTACAAAATATAGAGTTAAATAGCACAAGATTATGGATAAAATATAAAATCCACTACATGACAGACTAAAATCCCGCCAAAAACTCGAAACAATTTTTTTTTTCACATAAATCTAATAAGTACAGGCACTTTAGATTTACATTATTATTATACATTATATATAGATATTACAGACTGTCAGTTAATTGTTTCTTTTTAAAAATGCACTTAGAGTTTCATTGAAGAAGGCGTTACTTTGCGAAATTTGCGAGAAATGAATGTTGACTCTTCCGATGTTAGCGGGCGAGTGATCGTGGCAATTTATGTAGATTTTTAATTAGAATTACCCAATGACCGAACACATTGTATTTAATCCTTATTTATGACTTTTTAAATTATTCAAAATACTTTTTGTGTTTCAGCCTTTCACGATAATCACAGCAGATAGTAACGATGTGGCCCGAGATGGTAACAAGCTAAACGTAGAAGAGGATTGGATTTTAAGTGTAACTTCTAGAACATATTTATGAATGATAAGGAACAACATATTAACTTGATTATAGAAGCTTACCAGGCGGACATGACAAACCTTTGTACTATAATTTTTTTATACAGTGCTGGGTACAAATAGTCACACGGACCACAGGATATCAAGCGGTTAATGCAGCCTATGAATAAATGATTTCAGAGTGAGCAGTATCGTTGCTCGTTGTCGCCCCTGTTTCTAATGCAGTATTTCCTTCTTGGTAACCTCACGCATTCGCGGGAGTACAGCAATTTTTCATGGAACTAATATTTGGCTGCAATTCTGTGAGGTGAAGGTACTTTCCTAGTCGAGATATCTCTTTGCGCTATCTTTCTGGTATTCTTTGAACATGTTTTCTTTCAGCTAAATCTTCAGTTCATTTTAGTTTAAACTCTTAGGATATCTTTCGCCGCATGTCTAGAAGTTTATTTTAATTTTGGTAACTAATCTTCTAGCACATTTTTATCGCCATTGTCAAGTAGGTACTATTATACATTGTATATAGTATATTACAAGTTTCTTGCGGTCATTTCAATGTTCGGACAAAATGGTGGCCGTCTCGTTGAGTACCACGCAGTTTTTGTAGCATTTCAGAATACACGCTCCGAGCTATTATTTCCCATTATTTGGGTACAATAACCACATTATATTACGTTGAGCCACTACCAATGTTACATATTCTGGGCCTTTTTTTTCGAACTGTCTAGGCTATTGGCCTAACAAGGTTTTAACAGTCTTAACGAGCTACAAAATTCTGGAGCCAAATAACACAAGGGGTGTAAGGAGTGTCGAGTAACATCTTAAGACTTGAGACACCCAAGCTAACTTCACCTGCACGTGGTGCACCCTGCTGAATAACGAACGAGGCAATGGCGAAAGCGGGGTTGTAGGGTTTTACAGCCTGACTGGGTCGCAACCACCATGTATATGGCGAAAAAGCCCGTAATAGTGATTCGCTTCTGCGCGTCGCGTTTCGGGATCAGCCTGTGCATATCTAGTACTGGGTGACTTTCGTCATTATGGCCGGCATGACAGCGGCGACCGGCGATGGATAATCTGTTTCTCGGTGGTTGCCGATGTTTTTGGATTGTACTATGCTTAACATCAGGCATAGTGCAGTCACTATGTCGTGCTTCAATAATAAAAAAAAACTATAAAATCCACTAAAAGCCATTCCAGATTCCCAAAAATACCTTACCGCAAATCTTCACGCGGTTTTGTCATAAAATTTTTTTAACCAAAACTTCAGTTTGTTATTGGTATTGATTCCAGTTTAACGCGTCAACGTTATGTAAATCTACTACAACAATACAACAGTATCAATACAAGTCCTTTGTTTCAGTAGACTTTGTTATAAAAAACCGAGATAAGATTATGTCCGTCTTAAAAAATGTAAGCGGAAAACTTGCAGGTACCTAAATAATTCATACCAACGTGCGGCAACGCGGTACGAATACTGATTGCACGAATTAATAAGTTTTGGTTTATGAATTGTTTATTCATTTTATTGTTATTATTACTGTTATTGAATTAGCTCTTTTATAAGATACTAACGACCCGACGCGGTTTTTCTCGTGTCAAAATACTAAAGTTAAAACTGCGTAAATGCCGTTACACAAACTGCTTACTTTTTGTTGCACGTAAGTTTAATCTATTCTAATATTATAAAGAGGTAAAGTTTGTCAAGTTGTAGGAGGTAATCTCAGTAACTACTGCGCCGATTTGAAAAATTCTTTCAGTGTTATATAGTTCATTTATCGAGGATGGTTATAGACTATATATCATCATACTAAGACCAATAGGAGTGGAGCACAAATGAGAAATGTTTCGAAAGCGGAGTTTTATTTTCCTCTTGAGAGCTTCCGCTGCGTGTTAGCGTTAACCCAAAGGAACTATTCCACGAGAACGAAGTCGCGGGCAGAGTCTAGTTTTTGGTTTAGGGTTAGCGAATCTTCGCAAAGAAAAATCGATTTTCAAACGGATCCAAATTATGGTCCATGGATTCTATTCATGAAGAAATCGAGTTTTATTGGATCGATTATTCAAAAATCAATCTTTTATATTCTTTGTATGGGCTCTTTTATATTTTTTAATTATTATTGTATGGTTTAATTATTATCTAAATAGAAAGAGAAAACGATTGTTGATCTCAGATCGCTATCCCTGACTTTGATATCTTGTAAGATATGCTTTATAATGGCGTAAGTTTAAGTGAAATTTATACAATCTCTAATCACATAACGTAAATAAATTATCTAAAAGGCTAACAGTGAATACTATTTTGGTCCAAATAGCTGTTCAAATAACCGTTTTATTTTAAATATGTTAAAAAAATTTAAAAGCGGTCTCTGTGTATTGTCCTTAAGAGATAATCGTAGCCTGTATAAGCTTGGTACCAATAGGCCTAATCTTCAATACTTAAGTGAATTATTTAGTATGTTTCTCATAAGATTTAATGAGTTTTGGCAAGTTGAAAAATATTTTTACGACTTTTTTTTGACATACACATTTGATATAATTTACTTTTTTTTATATCATATAAGAGGCAAACAGGCGGGTTATCTGTTATTAAGGGATCACCGCCGTCCATAGACACTAGCAACCCCAGAAGAGTCAGACACGCGTTGCCAGCCTGTGTTTGGGGAAGTGGAGAGAAAGGGAGAGGGGTTAGAAGAGAGGAGAAGGGAGAGGAGAGGGTAGGTGAGATGGGTCTCCGGCGCTCTCACTGACGAAACGAAACGCAACAATGCAAGCACTGTTACATCACGTGGGTGTTCTGTGAGAGGGTGGTGCAACCCCGGGTGAGCCGACCCATTACTTGTATTATACATATAAATCTTTCGAGTTTAAACGCAGCGATTTGTATAGAAGAATAATTGCTCTTTTTGAAAGTTTAAAAAAAATTCAAAAAAACTTTTTTTTATGTTCAAAACCGGAAGTAAATTTTACAAAACAAAATTTGAGTAACTTGGCATTTTTTTTTATTTTTTTTTTTTACTTCGAAACGTAGCTTAAAATACATATAAAATATACTATAACTTTTAAAATTCGAACAGAATTCGTTAAGGAGATAGATCGATTCTTTGCTCAGCATGTATGTCTATTTTCACGTAAAATCACCCAATATGCTAGTGCCATTCATACCTACTAGAAGTACAATTAGGCTGAATAGGAATGAATTTCAGAAATTCACCTTTTTTTCGTTGTCCGCTTCACGTGAAATGCCCCACGATTAATCAGAATGTTAAAATCATAATTAATTTGATTTGATTATATTCATTAATATACTGTTTTTATGATAGTTTAGTTAATAGACATTCATATTTCGTATTATAATACTATTTTTATGGTCTTTTTGAGGTGAACGTTTTCCGACGTAAAAGGTTTACCTAAATAAAGTTACAGCTTTGCGCTGTTAAAACTTTACAGATTTCAAAATACGCGACAGTGATCATCATTTCGGCTGAAAAGCCGCACTTAGGGCAACGAGCTCAGTTTTACTGCGGTCCGAGTTGTAAATGCAGTTTTATGTGAGAGCTGCCGGTTGGATGCTGCATTTTATATCCACTTCACGGCTGTCAGTCTTTTTTTTCTCTCCAGTCACGCGATAGTCTGATTTTACTGGTGAGAGAGTACTAGCTGGTAATACTATTTGTTCTCGATTGGAAATGTAACTCGAATCAAAAAATGAAATAACGTTTTGAGAGTAACTAGATTTCACGACCGTAGTATAATTAAAGCTGTGCTAAATACTCGTAATATTAAGTTAAACATGGAATTTGCCGCTAACTCAGCTTGATATTATGTATCATATAATCCTAATCTTTGTTACATGAGTACTTTTCTTTTGTACATAGACTCACTTCTTATTAATTTTAAGGGAAACCGCTTAACTGATATATTTTTTGAACGTGAATTAATGTGGTAGAAGCAACTAGCACTTTCAAACTTTCGAATAACAAGATGTGTTGTGAACCAGTGATAGCATTTTAATGAAATCATCTGAGGATAGTAGTCGATTTACTATGATTGTTCAGCTAGTTCCTACTTTTTAGTTACTCTCCATTTAAATAGAGAAAAATGTGATTTTTTGTAGGTTTTAGAGACACGCTGATGCTATAACTGGTTTCAGAATGAATGGGTCGGCTCGTCCGTGGTAGTACCACCCTCTCGAAGAAAACTGACGTGAAGTAACAGTGCTTGCATTGATGTGTTTCGTTCGGCCAGTGAGAGCGTCGGAGGTCCACCTCCCTCTGGCAACGTACTTGCGACTCCTTAGGTGTTGCTGGTGTTTATGGACGGTGGTGATCATTTAACATCAGGTGACCCACCGTTTGTCTTCTATGATATAAAAAAAAATTAATTCAACGTAATTTGAGTTTGTGACGAAATGCCAAATCCTGTAAAGTATAAAAAACGTGTCCAAATAGTTTCTGTACTTCTCATGTACTCACTTTACTTTTCACTGGAGGTACTATGGAAGTTGAATTTAATAAAACGCGATTGTCGGTACTTGCAGAAATCAGTATTTTTTTTTTTCTCTAACTGACTACGCTATTGACCTGGCAAGGTCTTTACAGCTTCACCGGACTACTAAGGCGAGCGCTTAAGGCACTCAGCCGATTTTATTTTTGGTAACTAGCTCAAGGGTGCACGGCACACCTCGGCTTGGCCGTTACCTCGAAAAACCCGATCTGACCTAGCTAAACTAAGCTAAACTATACATGTATCCATTTTTGGATCATGCAATTAGAATTGCATGATACAAAAACACAACATGTAATTCGAAAGGAGGTAAACTAAATCTATTCGATTCAGTTCGATAAAGGAAAAAAAGTTAACAAAAACAACCCTTCCACAAGTGTGTGAGGTGCGTGTCTGAATAACTGTGTATGTGTAAGATCGATGTGGGTGTGTACTGTATCGCGAGACAATATCTTTGCGGTTACCCGGGTAGCCACGGACAAAAATACTGCCAGGATTACGCGAACAAACAATGTGCGGGTAAGAAAACGAGAGCTCTCTGCCTGTGACACACGGGACAGAGATTCGCGATGTGGCCGGCTACAAAAAATTTAAAGAGATCGAATTTACAGTTTAAGCGAACGACGTCGGCGTCGGGATCTAAAAATAGACAAGTGATATTATTATTTGGCGATTTTAGGGGAAGAGAGACGTAAACACACGAGTTTACTCTTTCTTATATTGAGAATTATTATTATTTCGCGACGGCGGCACGGGCCAACCGTTGAATCGTAGCCGCGATAACGGGGAATTTCGCGATCGCGCGAATGGGGCCTTGTTTGGGGTCGTTCGCGACCTCATCGTAGGCTGAGATCTCGGAGATCTCATGGAATACTAACAACTGGGCGGACCAGTCCATGCCGGAGAGAGAGACAGCGGGGTCAGCCTGTGAGGGCTTCGCCACCTAGAGTCTGGGATCGACTCGTGCTGCGATCTGCGGCGACCACGGGGCCTGAGGGGCCCGCGCGGGGAGAGGGGCTGCGTTAGGTGCAGGTGCGGACGCTGCCGGCGCGCGTGACGCGCGCGGCAGGCTCGAAAATGCCTGTCGAGAGTCGAGAGGCGGGGGGCGGGGGCGGGTAGACGCCGCAGGCGCCCTGGAGGGCGAAACCTGCCTCGCGTATCGGGGCTGTCCTGATCGCGGGGGGCGCAGGGACAACCGCGATAATTCGCGGTGTGTCCCACGCCGCGGCACAAGACGCAACTCGGAGGATCGAGCGAGTCTTTAGTGCGCGAGCACTTCGAAGTGGAGTGCTCGCCTAGGCACTTAACGCACCTGGGTTTCAGGTAGCAATTAAGTGCGGAGTGTCCGTACTCCTGGCAGTTGTGACACTGCGAGGGTACGGACGTCTTCCGCGGCGGCTCTACGGTGACGCCGGAGAGGCCACAGAGGGTCGAGAGGTTAAAGATTTTCTTGCCCTCGACATTGCGCTCGAGAATAACGAGCACCATGTCGTAGGGCGTGCGATTACGCGCAGATCGCATACGGTGGACTTCTCGGACCGGGAACTTCTGTTCCCTGAGGTCTTTGTGGATATCATCCACGAGAATCTGGGCTGGGACTCTGCGTATTACTACGCGTAACATGCGCTCTTCTTCGAGCGCATATGTGAAGTAACCGATTTTCTTAGCGCACAGAAGGCGCGTAAGATCGCGATGGGCGTCGGAGGAGTTCACCTTTACCTGAATACCCGTTCGGGTACTCGTGGCAGAGGCTATCGGGATCTCGGCCTCCTTCAGGAGGTCGGAGATGTCGAGCCAGGACGCCTTGTCCTGGATCGTGACGGGTGGAGGGGACGGGGCTTCTTGCTCGAAGCTGCGGGACTCGCAGCTTTCGAGGGAGCCGGAACGGAGGGCGTGGGTGACGTCTTTGGCACTTTCGCGCCATTGACGTTCGAGATCTTCGAAGGCAGAGGACTCTCGTTGTCCGAGTTGGAGTTTGCGCGCTTCTTGCGCGGTTTGGGCTTGCGGGAGACGACGGTGAAGCCATCGTTCCGGCAGGGGGGTCTTGCTCCATGTCGGAGCCTTCCTCGTCCGAGGAACGATAAGAGGTCGGGGCAGGGAGGGTACTCCCGGAGGACTGAAGGTCCTCCTTCAGGAGCGCCGCGAAAGAATTCCCCTCGAGGTTTTCTTCCGTGGCAGCAACGAGCGTGGGCACTGGACCGCCCCTGAAGTAGTCCTCCATCTGACTACAGAAACGGTCATACTCTGTGATGACGTCGGGACAAAATTTGGAAATAAACTTCCGAAAACGCGCGGACTCGCGCTGTTCGGAAGTGAGGTGGGCCATAACGGGGTCTGAGGAGGGGTGCGGGGCGGGGGAAGACATGTAAAACCTCCCTGCCAGAGGGGCAGGGGGCGCGCCTTTTTGAATTTAACGGACTCCGGAGTCCTGGCCAAAAGAAAACTGTGGGCGAAGTGCAATGCCTCACAGGGGACCTACAGTGCCTAGGGGGAGGCCCTAACACTTCTTTCTTCGGCTGCAGACGACACGGAGCTCGAACCACGAAGCGCTGGACTCCCTGGAACGCGAACCGGCGACACGCAGCACACGGAGAACACGCAGAACGCACTGAAAAGTGCGGTTAGAATTGCACCGAAAAGTGCAGTTTGCTGCGTTCTGAAAAGAACGCCTTACGATTGATTCCTTTGAACGTCTCAAAGAAACGTGAAAGTAGCGAGCGTACCGAAATACCGAAAAATTTTCGACGTGAAACACGGTCGCGTAATCGCGTCGCGAACACTTACGAACAATCAGAAACGTAACACGAATAAAAATTCACGTCGAAAAAACGATAAGAGCGCACGCGTCCGAACCCCACGGCAGCGAGAATCGGACTCTTTTAAGTAATTTATTAGTTAACAATAATGACTATGTCTAATGAAGAACATTAAACGATAGCAAGTTCAGAAACGTGACAGCGCCATCTCTGAACGACAAAACACACTATTATAAAATTACGTTCAACAGTTTCCTTAAAAGTATTAATTAATTATCCAATGTAAAATGACATTTTAAGAAACTGCTGATATAATATATTATTATACAACAAGTACATTTCCTTAGATGTATTGTTATGGGACTGTTAGTTAAATTTAAAACGTTTTGTTATGACTTCATTATCGAGTTGAATTCTTAAACAGAAAGTAAATACGGGTACCAGCTTTATTCAAGGCTCATATATATACGAGCTAGTGTTTTTACGAGCGGCGACAGTGATAAGAATTGTTAATTTTATGGAGGACCGTTGCAGACCTGCGCGCATCATACTCAGTGCTGCCCGAGAGCACTTCAAAAGCATAGAGATACTTTTATATGATTAACCTCTAAATGTACGACTTTTTATTTTGGATTTTAGGATATCGTTTTTACAGGAACATCTTCTTAGGTTACGTAAAAAGTATATAAAAAATCAGGTAAGTTTTTCTTTTAAATTTGTATTGTAGAATTTTGGCAACAGTATGAGCTTATTTTTAAGATTATTGTACTAGTAAACTAGTGACCACATGTATTTATTTTAGTAACTAGCTATTTCCGCGGCTTCATCCGTGTGGAACTTAATGCAAAACACAGTTTTTCGTTTACTGTATATTCGATATTATTTATGCATTACATAATATCCTGTTTTTTAAATAGATTGAATTGTATTTACTTGCCTACTCATTTCTCTTTGTTATCTCGAGCCATAATTGAAAAAAAAATTTTATTGTAGCACGGCAAAATGACTGCACTGTGCCTGATGGTAAGCACAGTACAATCCAAAAACAATGGCGACCACCGAGTGACACACTATCCATCGCTGGTCGCCACTATCATGCCGGCATGCAAAAAGCTGGATATGCACGGGCTGATCCCGAAACGCGACGCGCAGAAGTGAATCACTATTCGGTCGGTCGCAGCTCTTCTCGCTCCCCTTGTAATGAGGGGGGGCGGGGAAACCGCATCAGGGATACCCCTCTGGCGGTAGCGTCTTCTCTGATCGTACTACGATCAGGTCAAATTTTTCGAGGAGCTTCTCCTAGGAGATTGCCTCTTTGGCGTTCAATCTTTTGTCTCATTTATTATGAGCTCTCTCGCTTGCGGTCTATATATGATCTTTTGTCTCTTTCTTGCAGGCCAATCTGACGTAGGCCGCTGTTCTGGTGGTCTAGCATGGAGGGGGGCTATCCCTCTAAGGTGTGCGTGGGTGGAAGCGTCCGCTGTGCTAAACATTCTCGTAGCCAGCCGTCTGATAAAGTCGTCTATGCTCTCTGCGTGTAGGCTGCGCGCGATAGATATATTACTAACATATCGCGGCGCCGCAACTATCTGCCTTAGGACGTTGCTCTGGAATCTCTGTAGTTTTTCCCGTAGCGTGGGAGCGAGACAGCTGTACCACGCGGGGGCGGCGTATGTTAATCTCGACCTGATATAGCACTTATATATGCCTATTTTTGTCTTTAATGGCAGTCTTGAACTCAGGATGGGTCTTAGTGCTTTCCTGGCTTCTCTCGCGCGGGATAAAGCCGCGTCCACTTGGTATTTGAATGATAAGTTACTATCTATGGTGACACCAAGGTATTTCACCTTTTGTTGCCACGGTACTGCCTCGCCTTGTAATAGAGGCGGGGGTGGTAGCTTGTTGGATTTCCTCGTTATCAGGGCTTGGGTTTTCCTGACATTGACGGTGAGCCTCCATTGATCTAACCACTCCGGGAGGGCTTCCAGAGTGGGCTGGAGGAGCGCGGCTGCTCTCTTCCTGTTCACTGACGTACACATGTAGGCTGTGTCGTCAGCGAACAGTGCAAGCTCGGCTTTGCCTTTCACAGGTATATCGTTAGTATATATGGCGTATAGTATGGGCGAGAGACAACTGCCCTGTGGTACTCCTGCTTCTAGCTGAATTTCACTTGAGTATCTGTCCTCTATTCTTGTTACCGCTCTTCTGTTTGTTAAAAAGGATTTAATAACGGCAAAGAGGCGCTTCTCGATTTTAGTGTTTTTCGCTATTTTGTAGAGAAGGCCCTCGTGCCATACACGGTCGAAGGCCTTCTCCATATCTAGGAAGATGGCTGCGACGAAGCCCTTCTTGGCGTGGCAGCTTATAACTGTGTCAATAACTCGGGTGAGTTGCAGGGTTGTTGAATGTCTAGCCCTGAACCCGAACTGCTCTGGTCGTAACTCTATCAATGGTTTGAGTGCCGATAATAGTAACTTCTCAAATGTTTTCGCCATCGAATTAAGTAGGGTGATTGGCCGGTAGCTCTGTGGGTCCTGTTTATTTTTTCCCTGTTTCGGGATCATAATCACTACCCCGAGTTTCCAACTTTCGGGGTAGTGTCCAGTACGCAGTATACCGTTGTAAAGGCGGGTTAACGCCGCTACCGTTTTGGTCGGTAGATGGCGCAACATGGTGTTCGTTATTTGGTCAATTCCCGGGGCCTTCCTCGGATTGAGTACTCTCAGCGCCCTCTGGACCATCCGAGGCGTGACGAAGTACGCCGAGTCATCTGTGGTTGCTTCTTGAGAGTAGTTTTGTATGAATTGAACTACTGCTCGTTCATGTTGCGTGTCTCGTATGGTGTTTAGCCTCGTTTGTTGCTGCAGCATCTCCGCGAAGATATTCGCTCTATCTTGGGCGTCAAAATGCAGCCGATTGTGTTGGAGGAGTGGGTGTACCGGGTCTGGGATTTTTGTCAGAGCCCGGCAGAGCTTATGTGCTGATGGAATGCTCTCTCCTATTGTGTCTAGGTGCGCTTGCCAAGACTGGCTTGCGTGGGCGTCTAGCATAGTTTTGACTCTCTCAATCAATCTGTTTAATTGGGCTTTCATGAAGGGGCATCTGGAGCGTTGCCAATTTCTCCGTAGCCTTCTTTTCTCAATAATGAGCTCTCGTATGTTTTTAGGTAAGGCTGGTAGCTTCCTGTCCGTGGCAATCGGCCGGGAAGCGTGTTCCGCTGCAGCTCGGATTGTATTTGACAACTCGCCGGCGAGCCACTCGACGTCTTGAGCCGTTACCATTTGTCTAGTAGGCGTATTCTTTGTCAACAGTTCGGTGAAGTCTGTCCAGTCAGTAGCTAACCTGGTGCGTGGGTAGTACACCCTCACGGGCGTGAGATTGATTTGCATAATGACCGGGCGATGATCTGAGGGAAGATCTTGTGACACTGTCAGGTGTGCAGACGGACTAATACCAGAAATTATGGCAAAGTCGATTATGTCTTGTGTCATCGGGCCATAATGAGTGGGTTCATCAGGGCTCAATATGTCATATCCGGCGTCTTCAGCATGCTGGTGAATCAGCGCTCCTATTGAGTTTGTTATAGAGGAATTCCAATGAGTGTTCTTAGCGTTGAAGTCCCCTGCTAAGATTGTAGGCGTGGGGGACCCCAACAGTGCATCGATTTCCTCTGTGAGTCTCGCAGAAGTGTAGTGGGGTGGGCGGTAAATAGAAAAGATTCTCAAACTTCTGCCCCCTACGCAGATCAATACGCCCAGAGCGTAGAGCGCTCGATATTCGACGTAGGGGATAGTTTGATGCACCAACGATCTTTTGATTATTACCGCCAATCCTCTGAAGGGTATTCCCTCCGGCGTCTTCTCGTCCTTCCTGTAGACGAAATAGTTCGCTATTTTGTAAGTAGTTCTCTGGGTCAAATGCGTCTCCGATACGAGCATGACGTCTATGTCGTGCTCGCGTAAAAAGGTGTCGACTAGCCTCTTTTTGTCTTTTTTCCAGAATGCTATCTTTAAGGGCGTGCTATCCATAGCGGTATTTTATTTTTAGCATCTCCCCTAATATTTGTTTGCTCTTCTGTTTGTCATCCTTATGGGCTTCTATAATAGATTTGACAGTGTTTATGGCTATCGCGGCGCAGTCGTCGTCCGAATCCCGTGGGGTAGTGGCAGCCCCCCTCTTGGGTTTTTGCCGTTGTTTTTGGGCCGTCCTCGTAGGTTTAGGATCGTTTGCCGGGGCCATCAATGAGGCTTGGGCAGACTCTTCTACTAAATTTTGTGGCGTGACTCCGTCTTGGTATCTCTTCTGTATTTTAGGTTTATGTAACGCCACCGTAGACGC
This sequence comes from Antheraea mylitta, assembly GCA_014332785.1. Taxonomy (NCBI): domain Eukaryota; kingdom Metazoa; phylum Arthropoda; class Insecta; order Lepidoptera; family Saturniidae; genus Antheraea; species Antheraea mylitta. Next base: position 1,459,243 of record JACEII010000041.1, read on the forward strand.
GCGTTTGTTGCGAGCCTCACGGCGGTACACAGGGCAGGAGGTATAGTTGGCCGGGTGTGGGCCCCCGCAATTTGCGCAGGTGGGCTGTTGGTCTCGGGGCCTGTCACAGTCCCGCGCGAAATGAGCGCCGCCACATCGCACGCATTTCTGCTCTCGGTGACAGTTATGAGAACTGTGGCGGAACTGTTGGCATCTGTGGCATTGTGAGGGCCCCGACCTCGCTCGCCATGCCTCTATCCGTACTCCTCTGAATTTCAATAGTTCGTCAATAGCGTATACACTGGCCATGGTGTCTGGGTCTTTTGTAAGCGCGACGAAGAAAACGCCTCCCGGGCGGCCTCCTCGTGCCGGTATAAATTTGGCCGATTCTGGTTTTAGCCCTTTCGCTCTCAAGGCGGCCTTCAGCTCTTCAGGGTCGCTTGTTGGGGATATCCCTTTGACAGCCACCTTCAATAGCTGCTCCTCTTGGAGGGAGTAGGAGTACCAGCTGAGCTCCTCCTCGCTTTCCAATTCGGTGAGATATCTCTGTATCAGGCGGTATTCTTTTTCATCTTCGGGAATGAAGCGAACCCCATTCCCGAATGGTCGAGCATTTGCTATCCTACCTAATCTATTCGAGATTTCGGTAAGATGTTGAAGGCAATTCGGTAATTCTTCCACAACGATCGGTGGATATTTGGTTACGGCTTTCTCAATTATGATAGTTGCCTCCTTATTAATCTGGGCCGTCGGGGCTTCGGCACTCGATCTTGGGGCTTCTGACTTCTGATTGGTCGGCTGCTTAGAGTAGGGTTCCTTAGGCATATTTTCGGGCAGGCGCGGTAAACTAGCGTTAGTTCCCGTGACTATCCGCCTCTCTCTCTGTGTCGCTGCTGTCGCATACGACTTCGATGCGGCCGTTGTCGTTGATACTGGCGTCTTATTGGTTGATTGTTCTCTCGTCTGGGCTGCCCTTGCAGCTGTTTGTGAAAGCTTGTTTGACGGGGTCGTCGACTTTGTTTGTGGTTGCGTGGGCGGATTAACCGTCCTCGGTCTTACTGCGGGCTTTTGTTTTTCCGCTGCCTGTGTGGGTGTTGTATGCCTCCTCACACGTTGTGTTTGAGGCTGCAGTTCCAATTGAGACTGGGGCTCAAACTGATGTGGCTCTTCTACTTCTAGTTCACTCGATCCCTGCTCAGATTCTGAGGGGCTCGATCTCTGTCTGGCGGCCGGGTGCGTTCGGGTTTTGGCGTGCCGCTCGTCTCGGTCATCGTCTTCCTCCTCTCGCCTCCGCCGTTCCGGACGGCCTACAGGGCTCCCTTCGAAAAACTTCATAGGGATTCTCGGCGGAGCAATAATGCCCTGTGTAGCTAATTGCAGAGCTTGCTTGTCTTCGGGCGTCACCTCTGTTTGGCCTACTGCCGCCTCTCTCAGGCGTATCAGGAGGGCCATCCACCGTTTCATTTCCTCTGAAAAGGTTTCTTCGCTTAGTATGTTCCATAGTTGTCTCACGTCTTGATCTTTGGCTGTAATATAGGTCCGAGACGACGGTAGCATGTTCTGCTCATCGTCGGGGGACGCTGGGGGTGGTCTATGTTGGACCTGTCCGGTCTGCATGCGTGGGGTCATCATTTGGGCAATCTCTGGATCGGTGTGTGTGCGTGTGGTCGTCGGGTGAGCTGGCTCGGAGTCCATTTGCGTGCGGGTGGTCAGTGGTGTTGTTATCGTCGGTTGGCCCTTAGAAGGGCCTTTTTTCGCGCTGTTGCCCGGCGTTGCCATGGCAACAGGGGTGGCGCTACTGTGCTCACCGCCGGGGTTCCGCGCAGAGCGTTGTGAGCGAGAAAGAAGGTTTCTCTACTACACAGTGCGTCGCGACTAGACCGCTCTCGTCGGCGGCGAGGGCGTGTCTTCGAATCACTATTGCGGGCTTTTTCGCCATATATATGGCGGTTGCGACCCAGTCGGGCTGTAAAGCCCTACTACCCCGCTTTCGCCATTGCCTCGTTCGTTATTGAGCAGGGTGCACCACGTGCAGGTGATGTTGGCTTGGGTGTCTCAAGTCTTATGATGTTATTCGACACCCCTTACACCCCTAAAATTACAATAACTTTTGATATACTGAACCGCTTATATTGAAATAAAGACTAAATGTTACTATAGGGTGTGTTTTATAACATGTGCCTTCTTCAGGGCTAAATTGAATAATTTATTTCTGATGTTGAATTTGATTCTTGATTAGGTTGTATCGTGAACATAGTATTATGGCAGTAATGCGTGTCCAAACAAGATAGGCACATATTTCTAAAAAAATTTTTTTTCGATCTGACTACGCTATTGATCTAGCAATGTCTTAACAGCTTCACCGGACTACTTAGGTGAGCGCTTAAGGCTCTAAAAACATTGAATTTACTTACTCCTAGATACCTGAAATATTTTTTTTTCACAATAATCTAAAATTATAGACGTGTTATATTTGGTTTCTCATTACATGTATAGATTAGTAAAAGAATTCTGATATTATTTGTTAATGAATGACATTGATGACCAATAGCAATTTTTCTATGGTTACTAACTTACTTTTGGACAAGTTTAGGTTTTTGAATAATATTGAGTGGAACTGAAATGTACACAACACAACAATATGCATTTAAGGGTTAACATAATTCGCATTTTATTATCTTTTACTACATTTTTATAAATATGCTTTTTATATCTGTTCGAGTGTAACTTGGTAATTAATTGTTAATTAACTTGATTTGAGAAAAGGTGAAATGGATTTGACCCGTTGAATATTGATTTGAGGTCCACAGATTAGAACATCGATGTTTACCAATGAATACGTGATATTCGTATATATTTACTAATTTAAACTAGTAATACTATAAGTTGGTGGTGAAGGAAAATAAGAAAAGAAAATCTGACCCTATGGAAAGTTCTTTTTAGTGCAACTTAGAGTGAACAAAGTCTAAAAGTTAGTATTTCTCGAGAATTAAAAATTGTCAATGAGTCGTGGACTCATGTGGTTATCGTTACCTCTTATTTACTCCCTCTGGAAAATTCCCAGCAGTGGGACTCTTATATTATAATTTCCTGATGAGCCAAAGATTTGTAATTTTGAACATTTTACAAAAGAAAAAAAATCAAAATTTTAAATTAACATATCCCATATATTTTAAACGAAATATTCTATAATATTTTTTTTTAATCACATAAAATTGTAATTAATATAAAGGCACATTCATAAAGTCTTCAAAAGCTGTGATCGTGCATTTTTGTGACTATGAAAATACGTTTCTTATAACTCTAGCACGATTTCTTGGCAACTGCGTATTTCCTAATTTTTCTTTTGAGAATCTATCGTCTCTCATCTCAAATATAATCTTTTCTAGTTGGTTAACCTACTTCTGAACTCTCCAAAAATCTAACAAACAAAAGTAAAATGCAAATCTGGTCAAAGCAAACTCATATAGTTTCTGAAAATTTATTAATTACTAGTTCATGCTCGCGACTTTCTTTGTATAAAATTAGTTTTGTTATTTTATTTGGATATTTTGTTACTGTAATTTTACTTAATTTAAATATCTTTCGTCTGTTTTAAGTTACCTTCATTATTATTCTCCATCTCTACATCAAAGCGTTATAATAGGTATGCCTGATAATATTCAGAAATATGGAGGATAAGTCTGTCTGAATAAGTCTTGTCGAAATCGGTTTAGCCATTTTAGAGATTGGCTCGGAGAAAGCAACTAACATCCCAATGTTATTTATATGTAGCGAATATTCTTAATAAAATGGCTTTTACACATTTATTATCGTATATTTTGTATTAACAATAATGACTATAACTGTTCATAAATCAATGTATGTAACCCGTTCATTTCTTGGTTTACAAGCCTGAGAATACAAACTCCGTTGTGGAAATACTTAGTGTGTTCAGAAGCGGGCTAGCCATCGTGTTTTGGGACGAAGCATGTAATCAATTGATATTATTTATACTTGTATTGAATTATATTTATCGCTTACCTGAATAATAATAATAAATTTATTTATTTGACCTCACAATTACATTCTTAAAAGTAAACAACATTGTTTATGAACAAGAGAAAAAGTATACATTAATAGAGCAGTAAATTTATAGTGCAAATAAATGTGAGGTCTGGAGTCTGAAAAAGGCTCAAAGACCTGAACTACAGATCTCCAGACCCTCGTTCTCTGGAATGGAGCTGTATTCTTGTTGCTTTTGCTAGAAACAGAAAATCAAGCTATAAAGGTCTTATGAAACTATAGATAATAGATTTTCAGTATCTTTGTATGAAAGTGCTAGTAACCAATTTTGAATAATGCGTTTTGCTTTGTGGTTAGTTAACTGATAAATTTGCAGAATAGAATTAATCTGGTTGTATATATGAAGACCAAGAAAACAGAAAAAATTATGGGAAAAATGTAGACGGAGTGAATTCGTCTTACATACATGATGTTTGTGTCTTTTATCGAAATGAATATTAGGATCATACTTTAATCGACAGTGCATGGCAAGGATAGTTTTTTGGAGGAAAAGTTGTCTTACAGTTAGAACATTCGATATGCTATACAGTTCAACTGTTGGAAATCTAAATGGCAAAAACGAGCTTACTTTTAGAACTGCTCGTTGAGCATGCTCTAATTTTATTAAGGCAGTTTTGGCGGCCCCACCCCAGGATGTGATGCAATATGTAATAATCGACTGGCAAATGGCAAAATAAACAGATTTAATCATTTTGATATCTCCAATGTGTCGTAGATTTTTGAATATAAAAATAAGTTTACGAACTCTACACGCAAGAAGTTCAATATGAGGCTAGAAAGAGAGGGAACTGTCTATTATTATACCTAAATATTTTACAGTGTTAACGCGCTGTAATTGGATACAGCGACAAACTGAAGAATCTTGATATAGACAAGAGTGTGCGTATAAATAAAGATGACTATAAGGAGGGTTTTTATAGTTTAAAGGGGTAAAAGCCATATATTTGGTTTTTTCAATGTTTAAAGTTAATAAATTTACATTTAACCATTGCATCACAGCGCTTAATCCATTTTGTGAATGTGTGAAAACTTCACTCCATGACTCGCTTGAAAAGACCAAAGCAGTGTCATCTGCAAATGTTAATGTTTTGCCATAAGGTAGGGAGAGGTTACATAAATCGTTTATGTAAATAAGGAAGAGAGTAGGGCCGAGAATACTACCTTGAGGCACGCCATAAGTAACAGGCAGATCACTAATAATATAGTTATCTATTTTGACACATTGTGTTCTTTGTGATAAATAATTAGCCAATAATTTTAGCTGAGTACCTCGAATCCCTATTCGTTCCAATTTGTTAATGAATGAATAATGTACCAAGATATTTTTCTAAAGCATTTGCAGAGATAAACGTGTTCATACAAATAAAACAATATACCACAATTCTATATAGTTTATTGATAGATATTTAAAAGATAAATAATATTTCTATACTTCACTGTATATTTTCATTTTTTATAATTATTTAATCTTAATTTTAGTCTAAAACCGCGTTCCTTTCGAATTTTGTATACAGCGTGGGAACGAACGATCTCTCTCACATCCACTCCTGAATAATTAACCTCGGCCGCAACAAGGAGTTTTCACCGCTCTTGGCTGCATTCTATGGTTGCAATCGCTTTTTTAAAGAAAAACGTTTGAATTTCCATACTGAAATCGTAAAAAAGCAATAGAATAAATTCGGTAATTTATGTTTTTAGTTTGTTTTATTGTCCTTATATCTTTGACGTATATAGCATGGAAATGCTATATATTACATTACAAAATTATATATATCAATCCTCGTAATGTAAAATAGTTTAGAATCAGGAATGACTGTCTCGTTGTGCTCTTATAAACTACGCAACAGAATTTGATGCGATTTCTACGTTTAGAGAAATTTTTCTTAATTATATAATTCACTAGCTGTTACCCGCGGCTTCGCACGCGTTTTATTAAATATATTAAATAAATTTAAAATTGTGATTACACATCTACTGTAAATTACAATAATACTCTTTCAAAAATATTTGTTAGTATCACACGCACATCATCTACTGTACATTATTAATGTAACGTGTACATTATAATTGTGAATACTAATAGTGTATGGAATGGGATGGAATTTATCATCAGCCACAGAACTGAAACTTTAAACTGCTATATATCACCCTCAGTGCTCACCTACACTATATAAGAAAGTAATGAAAATATTAAGCTAAACTTTATCAAACAATATGTGTTAAATCTTTTATTATATAGATATAATATGTCTGTAGTGTCGATATGATTAAGTTATTATTATACCTTACTATAATTTAAATCACATGTACACATATGACTTTTAATTATATTTATTCTTGGAGTCCAGTACAGCGCACGTCACATGCGCATGTTTACAGTGAACAACATATTTTTGATTAATTTCATATAGACGAATGCACGGATAACAGTTCATCACTACATAGTGTAAAACAAAGTCCTGTTCCACGTCTGTCTATATGTCTGTTCGCGATAAGATCAAAAACTACAGAATGCATGTTCATGCCGTTTTCACTAATATATAAAATGATTCTTGTCAAGGTTTAGGTATAATCTGTCTTATTATCAGGGCGGGCAACGTCTGCTGAACCCGCTTGCTTAAAATAAAACAGCCAATTAGTTACTTATTTGCCCGTAAAATTCCCGTTCAAATATTACTTGTAGTCCGGTGAAGCTGTTAAGACCTTGCTAGATCAATAGCGTAGTCATTTCTAAGAAAAAAATTCTGTTCAAATAGGTCCAGCCGTTTTGGAGATTACCCGGAACAAATAAACAACCAGACGTATCGACAGCATTTAAAAAAATGTTGATATTTGTAGTACCATAGACATATGTATGTATTCACCAAAAAGTATGTATTTTAATATTATATACACACACTTTATTTTTATAATACGTAATATATCACAAATCAAAAATTGGAAACAAAACTAACGTAGAATAAAGTTTTTAGCGGGAAGTCAGTCTGTCATGTAGTGGATTTTATATTTTATTCATAATCTTGTGTTATTTGTCTCTATATTGTGTTAAATTGGTGACGTTTTATGTAATATGGTTCGTTTATTGTGCATAAGTGAAATGACTGAAAAATAATACCAGGGAGCATGAATTCTGTGGTATTGAAAATTAAGAAGATAAAAAATTATGAAATATTATATAGAGGATTTGGCGCTTATGCCTTTACATTAACTTGGACATAGAAGAAAACTACCCATATTGACAACTTCAGAATTGGCAGTATGGGTTAATTCCTTCGACTGTCTTATTGGACGAATATTATTACTACTAAAATATTTGAATAGCAGCACAAAATAAACTGTAGGCATGTTTGCGGTATAAACTTAACACGTATATTTAAAAATTGTAAACAAAAGTAACGTAGAATAAACTTTTTAAATAGGAACACAAAATAAACCATGAAAATATTTTCGATAGAATATTATCGCGTTACCATGGCAACGCATATAATACTGACATTAGCACGCAGCGGAAGCTTCCAAAATAGTCCGATTTTGAGACATTCTTCATTAGTGCTCAGCTCCTATTGATTTTAACGTGATGATATGTAGCCTATAGCCATCGTCGATAAATGAGCTATCGAACATTAAAAGAAACTTTTAAATGGGACCGGTAGTTCTTGAGATTAGCGCGTTCAACCAAACAAACAAACAAACTCTTTAGCTTTATAATATTAGTAGAAATTCCATAATGACAGCGTATTACGTTTACATGTATAAAGTACAGAAAAGTCTATTCCTTTTTAGTAAGTTGTAACAATATTGTTCGAACGCTTATGGGTGGAGCCCTAATTCGCGGGTTTTGCAGGTTTGAGACGCTGCTAAGAGGGCCCGTGACGAGTGTGCGGGAGCGAAGTTAATCACTTCTCCACGGCTGCATAATCTGTGATTTTGTAGGTATAGGCGCTAACACGTTATATTTAGAGAATTGAAAGAGAATATAAAAGAGGAGTATATGATGGACTTTCTTGTATTGATAGGTATTATGGCAACATGTAGTGCAGTCTCCTCTCGTTATGTTTTCAAATATACCTGTATACTGAATAGAAACCGTAACTGTCAGAGTTACAGATTAAATAAGTGTGCTATAAACTGCGCTTGAATCACGATCTTTGACCTGATTGTTATCGATAATATCCTGGCACAGTACATGTACATTACCGATCAAAAGATTATTTATGATTCTACCTGAAAGGAGATGTAGTCATATATAGGTATTATAGAATACCACATTTATTCTTTAGTAGATGGAACATATTGAATACAGACCATTCCAGGTAGTTGTAGCGGAGTAATTTCAAGAGACAATGTGTTTAAAGATATTTGTGTGCACGTTGTGAAAGTCTATTTCTATTATGCAATATTCATGTAAATAACGCGCTCGTACAAAACCGAATATATAGTTAGATACGGAATACGCAGCTTTGAAACGCGCTTTATATGTAAAACGAACGGGCGCATTGTCAAGCTAATTTGAATTTATGTTCGCGCTTTGAAACCTTCGAACAGGGTGCGTGTTGATGGGCAACGATTTTGAAACATGGAAATTTATTTATCTCTATTGCAAGTACAATCTTTATATATCTAAATATATAAAAATTCAGTGTTCATGATATTTTTTCACTACGAATTCCAAAACTACTCAACCGATCATCACGTTAGTATTTATGTATAATTTGGTCCAACTTGAAAAATAGGATTTATAATTTAGGCATTTATAATTCGATTAATGGCCTAGGTATTTTTTGAATCAATTTAAATGATTGTCAATATTGATTATTGTTATTAATTGTAAATACATTACTCTCGCACAGATGGCGCTTTAAATTAGTTAGTTAACAGAAAATTGTAGGACCAGTTGGTATAGTGTCTCTTAGATGGCGCCACGTTGAAATTTTGAATAATTCAACATGTTATAATCAGTATTATTAAACTGAACTGTGATTATTATCACTTAAATTTATAATTTGTTAGTGAAAAATAATATAGACCTAAAAAACCTTGATAGGTTAGCAGGGTGATATGACAGGACCGTGACCACAACATATATAGTATATAGTATCTTGTTATAGTGAAACACTTATAGATGACTCATTTCAAAATAAATCGACTAAACATGCACTTTTCACAGTGAGCATACTGTGTTGTTTTTATAAGCATTAAATGTATACTGAAATAAGGTAGCTACTTTATTTTTTTTTAATCTTTATGTTTGGCAATCAATCATTTAGATTATTACTGCCATTGTCACGTAGTCAATAATATTACAAGCATCGTGCAATCATTTCAATAATAAGCGTCGTGTCAGTCAATATTCTAACAAGATGGTGGATCCCTTGTTAGAACCTTGCAGGGAGTTTTTGTGGCATCTCAGAATTTCATGCTCCGTGGTATTATTTTCCATTCACTTCACTTATGCACGATAAACTAACTATATTACGCAAAACACCACCAAATTTACAAAATATAGAGTCTAATAACACAAGATTATGAATAAAATATAAAATCCACTACATGACAGACTGAGATTCCGCCAAAAACTCCCAGGTAGCTACTTTCATGTTCATTCTCGTGATAGAAATAAGAAAGATAACCTCTCGGCTGTTTTCTTAAGATCCATATCTCAAAATGGCGGAACATGTTTTTAATTTAATGACATCATAAATTGTAAATTTCACTTTTTAGTAAAAAATATGTTCTTATAAATAAAAAAAAATAAACTGCTGCCAGCAGTCTTTTGACCTGTCCTTCGTGAGATGTATGTTAGTTTGTTTGGAGCTTAAACCTATATAGTTTTAGATAGTTAAATAAATGGGTTAAATAAAAAATATTGTTTAAAAAAAAACATAGTAATATGAATGTATAAGAGATCCGAGAGATAAAGATGGGTCCAAACAAAAATACATGTGCAATTCGTAGGTCGTAATCCGGCGGCGGTTCGCGTTTAGGATGTCTTAATAGTTAGTTGGCAAGCTTTGTTATTCCCGACACTGGAATGTGAATCTGTGGACGCTGTGGTCGTAATCTCGAACATACTGTCCTCTAATTGCGATCCTAATTGTCCCCTCCCCCGCGTTCGCCAGCCTCCCTTCTTTATTCCACGCGACTTGTTGGGTGACACACTGACGGCAAGCTTAGTCAACATGTTGGTACATTTGGATTGGGTATTATTAAAGCTATTACGCGGAGCATTGTTTAGTCGTGCTTTGGTTGTTGTTGTTGTTGTTGCAATTGTTATCAGTATACTTTTCGATGCCAACTTAGAATATTTGCAATTTAATAAAAATTAATCTTGTGTTAAGCACAAAAGAAAAACATAAAACAGTTTGAAAAAGACATAAAATTTCACGTAAATAAAAACAAATTACTTTTACGAAAATAATGAAAAATTTGCAAATTTTCGCAAAAAATTCAATAATTTGCGCCAAATAACTAATATTTTTTTAGAGTATGTATTTTATTTATTTATTTTTTTGAGGCACTCTGTAAAAAGTCTGATAAATTTTCTAATCTTAATTTTGGGAGTGAGTAATGTCTGTATATAATGATATAACGACAAGAATCGGAGCAAGGACAAAAATATTTTCTTTACTGACTCCGACTGATAGATTCAACTGACTCGCTTACGAATATTACTAGAAATATTTAGTGCTTTTGTAGGTTTTTTTTTGTCATTATTAACAACTGTACTTGATTATATTTGAAATGAGCTGGATTATATGTTATTCAAAGGCTGAAAAGAAATAAAACAATTGAAATTCAACTTTTGAGGTTGAAATTTCTTTAGTACTATTTTAAACGTCTAAAATCACGAAAGCATACACAAACAAATTGGCATTGGTAATTGAGCTAAATATTCTTAAGTATACAATATATGTATTAAAAAGCTATTATCAGATTAATATAAGTCTGTTTGAATGTCATAAGTCATATATGATTTTAGTCGATATTAGGTAAAATGTATGCATTCTTGTTGTTCATTTGGTTTGTCAGTATGTCTTGATTGTGCGGCCTTTGCGACCAACACATGCCATCTGTTGGCTAGAGGCCTACCATGCCAAGCACGATACATTTCGCTAATGGCTAGATTACGAATGGCTGTTTTTATTTCACATCATTGGGACCATTTCGTTTTATAAAAACTTAATGCTTTCTTTCCTGTATCTATAGTAATTATTAAAATCTCTATAATATGTGGGGATAAAGGTAAAATGGCGTCATGTGAAAGTGTGACGTCATCAATTCTGACGTCACAGTTATGATCTGATTGATCAATCCAGCAAGACCAATCGAATAAGAGCATTAGCCGATACAGAACTGCAACACTGAATATAGTTACAATGGATTATCCGTAAATATGACTAACCTGTCTGAGTAAGGATGCTCAGTGTCTCGGCGTTGTTTGACTTTTAAGGCATTCAGTCACTAATAACCAAGATTTTTTTTTTTCGAAATGACTACGCTATTGACCCAGCCAGGTCTTAACAGCTTCACCGGACTACTAAGGCGAGCGCTTAAGGCACTCAGCCGATTTTATTTTGGCAACCAGCTCAAGGGTGCACGGCACACCTCGGCTTGGCTGTTGCCTGTTGCATACAAAATCGCGACCTATCTTAGCTAACCTAGCTAACTATTCATATATGTATGAGTTGATGAAACGTATATGTGCACCAAGCATACACGCCTCAACAACTCCTCCATATATTTATTATCGGAAAATTGAGAGTTTTTCAATTCGATAAGGAGAAAAAAAAGTAAACCCTTCCACTTTCATGTGTAAGCGTGTAGGCGTGCACGTATGTGGGGGTGATCGTGTAGTGTTGTAGCGGTGATGTATATTTGTGTGTCACCGTATCGCGCAAGCAAAGCACTCAAGGGCTCCCTACCGAGGGATCGAACCTAAGCTTGAGCCGCTGCCGTGGGAGGCCTAATCGGGTGTTAATCAAGATGCATGAATAGCTGATACCTTTAACCAATGTAGTTTCATAACGGGGTAAAGAGTAGTCAGTCAATAAACTAAAGTAACTCCCATGATACGGTCATTAGTACGGACGCTGGTCAATAGTAACTCCCTCGTTAGAGTCAATAGTACAGGCGCAAGTCAATAGTAACTTCTCTGATAGTCATAATAATATAGGACATATTACAAAATATCTACAGTATTTAGTATATCCCGGGTCAGTGTTATGATTGCGTGAAAATTTCGAGATAAAATTGTGAATGTTTGTCACATATATGATCCGATTTAAGTTTTTACGGTATCGTATGATACTTATGCAACAAATATTGCTCGAAGCTGAGGCGAGAGAACTTTTGCACCTAGACAAATATTACCGGCATTTTTATCATATCGGGTTTGTTTACACGAATAACGTAAGGTTTCTCTACGTAAATGTTCTTTTACAACTCTTCTTGTGTTATTTTTAAAAATATTGCAGAGATATATCCAGATCGAATAATACTATAAATATGTTGATCACATTTTTTATTTATGTGTACTGAATAGATTATAAATTTATTTATCTATTCAATACACTATTTATATATTTTAGGTATAGCTCAATGTTAGAAAAATTTCTACCCCAAATACGGCTGCTTTTTTTTTTGTTTATTTCTTACGATTTCACGCGTTAACAATTCAACTGTGTATTAACGAATATTTACATACATTAAAGAATCTATTATTACCGGAAAATATATCAAATATACATCAATATTAGACAAGCCAGTAGCAAAAGCTTTTTATTATTTTTCTATTTTATTTACATATTTCAAAATAACATTTTTATTTACAACTAGAGGGCACTACAGACGCTGCCCCGTCCTGATTATAATAAAATCATTGAAAAATTATATATTATTGTGAATGGACTTGAAGAATTTTATCCTAAGACTAGCTTCTGCCAGCGACTTCATCCGCGTGGAATAGTTATTTTGGGCTAACACTAATAGGGAGCAGAAGCTTTTTGAAACATTCTTAATTGGTGCTCAGTTCTTGTTAGCCATAGCGTGATGATATATAGTCTAACACTGAAAGAATTTATCAAATCTGATGTTCCTGAGATTAGCGCCTTCAACCAAACAAACAAACCCTCCAGCTTTATAATATTAATATATATACGTATTTTTGTTGTTATGAGGGCAGAAGCAAGTAATAATAATAATAATAATCTTCTTAGCTGATTTCGATTACAACAACCATTTTGGTTTGGTCTGGTACGCAGAATATATTATAGTGCATAGATGTGTGCACAATACATGAATGCACTCCCTCGTCTATACCCTCCTTGTTCCGATGGAATGGTGAACCACTACGATCAGAGAAGTGCTGGATGCAGTGTCTGGTGAGCGGTACATCAACTCTTACAGTCGTCTTAAGGCCGTTCACACATGCCTGGCTGTCTCCTCACCGAAAGTAGATTGCATTGCTGCCGAGATAGACCTGCACTAATGCGGGGAGTAACCGTATACACTCGAGCACCGAGATGCTCGATACCCCTCCATCAGGTTTGGTCCACCGACCAACGTGGTTACCGGGGTGTGGCCGCTATGTGCAGAACAGCTATTAGGAGCCACTGATAAGAGTTTATGGACCATCAGCTATTTCAACTAATATCAAGAGCAGAAGAAAGTAATCATGTAATGGCTCGCATTTTAAATGTCAATTTCAACCCATTGCTAGTTACAAAAAAGCAAAGAAAACCATAATCCTAATCGAGGTTAGATTTTGAGGTTCTTCCTCAGACCTGAATATAACTAATGTAAAACTTGTGGTTAATGGAATACCGTACGTATAAAATAATTTACAAAATTAAAATAAATTTCGTACAAATGAACAAACTTATGAATAACTAATACTCTCAGTTGCATTCGTAGTCTTTTTGTATATGTATCGATTGCTTCCGGTTTTAAGGTTCAACATAGAACTGTCCTCGGACACACTGTGGCATCTTTGTTTATCTGATAAAAACTATTGGGTTGAAGTTTCCAGAGTGCATTAAAATTGATTTACGACAAACCGATAGTTTCTTCATCAAAGAAGAAAATTGTAGGACTTGTGTATTTAGTACTCGTTTGTCTGATTTCGATCATTGGTAGCAGCAGTCTTTAAGTTTATCGTGAACATACAGACAAAGAGACGTGGCAGAAGACTCTATTTTATAAAATGGAGTAATATATTTATGACCTTAAAAGACAAATTCTAGATACAGTTCTCGAACTACTATTTCGTCTTTAATTAATTTCATTATGGCCCCTTTCGTACGTAGCATGTCGATGATTATTGAATTTTCGAGACAACCCCTTTAAGGCGACATCGGATTATACGATAATGGGTTGAATTGCGACTACGAGGATACTTAGAGATGAACGTAGACGCTTATAAGTTTCATTTGTATATATCATATTGTTTTGTTATAAAATAGATGAATTCAAAATTAATAATATGTATAGCATTAAAATTGGCTTTACAATACATTCATCATTACCTTCATACAATTAACTGAACTAAGCAGTATAGGAACTGTTCGGGCATAAATTAGTTGGGGGTAAGCAAAATTCTTTTGCCTACCCCCAACCAATTTATGCCCGAACATAGGTCCTGGTCCTTCGAAGCGGATCTGAACTAGCGACCTATCATAAAACAATTTGTTTTTACTTTACTTTCATTTTCCTTTATCAGGTGTCAACATAGTATTAAAACCTATTGTGCATATTAAATATTTCAACGTAAATACTCGTTCTACCGTCAAAAAGTATTTTTGCTGACATAAATATTATGCGCTACCCTCTAATACGAAGCGAGCCTGTATAAGGAGCAGCGAAAACGGAGTGTGGTTTAGTCTCAAGCGGATCGTCAGACTGTTCACATCTCTACACATATTTGTAACTATATACATAATGGATTACTGTATCGGTGACTAAAGATGAAGTCTACATCGAAGGACGCGTCTTTTGTAACTACCATCTCAACGTCGCCCCAACATATATTACTTCAATGTATACTATGTTATATATTTTACGGTATTTTTTTTTAATTTATCCACATCCATGATTAACACTCTTCTGGTTACATGCCTTTCATCCCTCTCCATGATATATCCATACTATGATAATTTATTACTCTTGAACTTCTTTGTCACTAATGATATTTTCATACTTCCCATAATACTAGTGGGCGCTCAGTGGTCGATAATCGACTATAGTTATTTGATTTTTTAAAGTTTGAACTTTATTAGGGTTCTTTTGTCAAAGGGTTTATATACTTCTATAATCAAAAGGTTTTTATCATGGCTACTCAGTTATTTGCCATTTGCCATGATCTTTAATATATAAACATAAATAATTTTATAAACATAAAAAAGTTCTATGTGTAAATGAAAATTGAAATTAATTATAAATTTGAAACAAAAATCACGTGGTAAAGCTCTCAAATTTTAAACAAACATAACTTTACGAAAATAAGGAAATTTATCGCAACCCATGATACAATTTTCAATTAATTTTACACAACACCATGGGTGGGTGGTATTTCTGGGTGATATTGAATTAAATGTAGTCTGTTCATTATGAGAAATAGTGATATGCTCAGTATCATCGTTTGGAAAAGTAATGGATGCACAATACAATCAAATGGTAAATCCAAGACAAAGATGTTTTTAATACTACCATTAGCTTTCGAAAATAAATTCTACTTTGTTGCTACATGAGGTTGAATTGCAACATTGTAACCGCGGAGGTCTAAGTCATGGATTACTTTTATGAACAAAATGCTCATTTTGATTATACAAAGTATTATTTGGCTCAGTTTTTTATTAAATCATCATTTGATGTGAGTTCACCACAAAAAATAATAAACATTACAATAATAGTTATATTTTACGATATCATTATTGAATGTAGGATGGAAAATGGTAATTAGAACGTAAGAGTTAAAAATACACATAGTCGAGCATGGCAACCTCCTTCGCAAACTTTTTTGAAATCGTTATTGACGGCTGTCAAAATGTTTTTTTATTTACATGTTGTGTAAAATTCAAGTAGTAGTGTGGGTAGTGCATATTTTAATTAATTGAATGTACCTCTAATGCATTTTATATAAACAGCTTTCTGCACTTTTCCGTCATATAAACTTTAACTATGGCAAATTTCAAATTCATCCGTTCACGGGAAATATGTTAAAAAGGGGTACAAAGATTTTGCTTCACGTATTAATGTGTAGATTTTGATTCATATATTTATCCCTTCCAGTTACAGCACACTTCGGTTTTTATGTTTGAATCTCTGTCATATGTATTTTTTTTTCTGTCGTCTCGTAATCTGTTATTATGCTAAATTTAGTCCGAGTAGGTAGTCCGGTGAAGCTGTTAAGACCTTGCTAGGTCAATAGCGTAGTCAGTTAGAAAAGAAAATAGTGCGGAGGAGCAATGAAGGTCCATAAGGCCAATAGCGTTAGTCAACTCGAAAAAAACATCATGATAAACGTTGTAATGGTTGTATATACTATCCTTGGAATATAAAGGGTAATAATATGAAATACTAGATTTTGTGCTCACTTTAATGTAGATTTGATTAATACCTAGAGAATAGTATCATTTTCTGGATGAAAAATACTATATGCCCCCTAAACTGTATCTCTGGAAAATAGGGTGCAAAATTTTAATTTAATTGGTTGAGTAGTTAGGACATGATAGCGTTACAAACAATCAGAGCATTTAGGTATACCATTAGTACGTAATAAAGTAACTTATCATAAGAAACTATTTAATTGTGTGATTACAGGTACAAGTCTATTAAAACAAAGATCGAACTCAGATACCAACGAAATTCGAAGGTGCAAACTAAAAAACAAAACCTCAGAACTTCCAAACCGAATTCACATACGGGCCGATGCAGTTCTCTTGTAGGCAGAGTCGTTAAGCGCAGTGATGTGCATATAAACTCGATATAAATTTCATTTATTTATTTGTTATATATTACTTTACTGGACATTTAACATATAAAATTGTGCGGTCGTGAGACCCTCGTCAGAAACGAAGTTCCTTACGTTTTTTTTATCAACTCCGAATATAATTCGAAATGAAATCTGTATATTTCAATTTCTATTTTATATTTAGTTTTGATGGCAAATAATCTAAAGAAACGGATTGCATCAAAATCAAAATTACTTTATTCAGTTTAGGCCCTAATGAGGCGCTTATGAACGTCAAAAAGGCGCTTATGAACGTCAAAGGCGCTTATGAACGTCAAAAGAAATTGTTCATCAGAAAGTTTCATTCAATATTTCAGGAAAAAATATACACAAGATAGTAAATTATATGGTATATAAAGTTAATTACTAAAATTATATGTACTAAAAACCACTGAAATTATATGTACTAATGTAAACAGTAAATACTTATATCAAGATATATATAATTGTATGAACTTACTTTTAAAAATCTGCATTACATGCATTTGCTACAGTTTCCATTTTTCTAAACTTAATTGCAATATAAAATGTTCACGTATGATTTATGTATCTAACACAAATAACAAATACGTTTCCAAGAAATTTACACGTGTCTGTACCACTGTGTGTTGAGGTTATATGGTAAAAAGAGATAGGGGTAAAGAGGGAGAGAGACAGTTGCACACTCGGCTGCGCACTCACTTGCTCGTGTGCTCATTTGCTTATAAGTAATATACATACCCAGGCAAATATAAACACAGCATATTCGTTACGTGACGATTTCTAATGAATCGCACTATCCGTAAATCGCGTTCAGGAACTTCATTCCAATAAATTTTGATATTTGTAAACTTGTTATACTAGTTACAAAGTAATCATTGTTGCATTTAAGTATTAGTGTTGTACATTCAAGTTAGTGAATATTAGGTTTGTGACGATAAGCTTTTATTTTTTTCTCGAACTGACTAGGCTATTGACCTAGCAAGGTCTTAACAGCTTCACCGGACTACTAAGGCGAGCGCTTAAGGCACTCAGCCGATTTTATTTTGGCAACCAGCTTAAGGGTGCAAAGCACACCTCGGCTTGGCTGTTGCCTGTTGCATGCAAAATCGCGACCTATCTTAGCTAACCTAGCTAACTATTCATATATGTATGAATAGTTGAAACGTATATGTGTACCAAGCATATACGCCTTAACAACTCCTCCATATATTTATAATCGGAAAATTAGGAGTTTTTTTTTAGTTCGATAAGGGAAAAAAGTAAACCCTTCCGCTTTCATGTGTAAGCGTGTAGGCGTGCACGTGTGTAGGGGTGATCGTGTAGTGTTGTAGCAGTGATGTATATTTTGTGTCACCGTATCGCGCAATGTTGACGATAAGTATTCTTGTAGATCTGTGATGTACACAGGCTCTTACTACGCGCCGCTGGTGTAACGCAAACCGCGCAAACACAATACGGTCTGCCACGCTCACTGGCATGTCAAGGCGCGAAATTGTAAGTTTATCTCCTGCTTATTAAAAACCTTAATGCGTTTATGGAAGTATGGGGTGTAAGGGGTGTCGACTAACATCTTAAGACTTGAGACACCCAAGCCAACCTCACCTGCACGTGGTGCATCCTGCTGAATAACGAACGAGGCAATGGCGAAAGCGGGGTGGTAGGGTTTTACAGCCCGACTGGGTCGCAACCACCATGTATATGGCGAAAAAGCCCGTCATAGTGACTCGCTTCTGCGTGTCGCGTTTCGGGATCAGCCTGTGCATATCCAGTACCGGATGACTTTCGTCATTATGGCCGGCATGACAGCGGCAACCGGCGATGCATAATCTGTCTATCGGTGGTTGCCGATGTTTTTGGATTGTACTATGCTTAACATCAGGCACAGTGCAGTCACTTTGTCGTGCTTCAATAAAAAAAAAAAAAAAAAAAAAAAAATGGAAGTTTTTACTTCAGTAATCCTTTACAATGCAAATTATAAATAAAAAAAATCTATAGGTAACTATTGTTTATCGATAACCGAACAGCATAGCACTATTAAAGGGGAATTCTGAACGCGTACTTGGAACAAATCCGATAACGCGTCACGCCTAAACTTGCAGACTCAATTTCAAGCGGAACGCTATAACTGCGCTCGCGAACAAGAGTTGAATATCATAGTACCTACACTTTTAGATTTGTTGTATTTGTCTGAACATTTACACTAAAATTAACACTAAATACATTTTATACCTATCTTCCTTTATAACACGTGTGTTGAAATTACATCGTATATTCATTTTATACTAAAATTTGTTCATAAATTAGATTTAAATAAATCCTGCAAACTAATAAGAATACATATACTATATCTAATTTGGTTGTAACTAATTTATTTGTAATGAAAAAGTATGAGGCTATCTGAAGTCTGCGTTGTGTCTAATTTACATTTTAATTGGACTCATCGATGCTTGCGACGGCGTCGGACCGTGTTTATTGTTACAATAGTTTGACGAGTCGTCTCGTGACTACTTTGTTTTCATTTTAAGTGAATTGTCTAATATATGTATGTGATATTTAATTTTATTTATTTATCACTATCGACTTGCCTACTCTTCATACAATTGCAATGCACCAACATGATGTCATTAGTTTCTATACCACTAAGATCCATCTGCTAGGTATCTGTTTTTCTTTGTGCAAAGTTTTAATCTTTGAAATGTTCTAAAGTTTTAATTGGAATGATATATAATAAGGAATAATTTTAATCTACACTAAATGCTTAAGTGATTAGGGTATTTAATTCATTAACAAATACTATGCTGACATAAAGAATCTTGCAAATGATCTATTATTTTTGTTAATATATACAAAATAATAATGATCACTAACTGATCCGCGCAACTTTGTCTGCGTAAAATCGGTTTACCACCGGTTTCAATTCTATTTCCATGCTGGACAATCTTTAAAAACCGATTACAGTGGCTTCCATTTGTAAACCAACCAATTCAGGAACTCGTTGAGAGGGATTGTTTGAACACATAGCTACTTAGTTTAGAGAATGATTTACGCATGTTTCGAAGAAATATCGAAGAGATGGACGTGGCGCCATCTATTATTCACCAACATCAATAATTTCGTTTTTGTTTGAAATATGAACGACCGTTTAATCATTTGAATATTGTTTATACAAAAAGACTAAAATTGCGAATAAAATATGAGAGGATGGGGTTATGAACGTGAAAATTTAATAGACAACATACATTATAAGATAAACTGGAGTTGAAAAAGAAATTCAAAATTAAAACGTGGTACCATGAGATATCTGTAACATTCGGTTCTACAGTTTTATGTCAACAAACTAATCTAAAGCGCTTTCTATTTCAGACTGATAGCACTAACAATAAATGACAATAATCAACATCGACGATCATTGTATCGTAGTTAAAAAAATTGAGCCGTCACGGGACGTCTGGCAGACGTGAAACATCGAAATTGTTTTGTATAAGATATATGCATATAGGAACAGATAACGACAGGAATCAGCTATGGCATAATGAAAAGTTAAAGCTTTTCAAATTTCTTTAATAAAATAATGACTGGTTATTTATTTTATTACGTAAACATTCATTGTACATAAACGAGTGGCCGATAAAACAATTTGAATCTTATGTTTATAGAGATAGAGTTGCAAATGTTTTTGAGGATTTCGTTAATAGTGCAAAGTTCGGGGTTTACGTCGCCACGCGAACAGTCAGGTTTACCCTTCGCCTATAGATATTTCACATCAAAAATATTGAGGCCATTTGTTGAAATATAAATTATCCTATCACTCAAGTTGGACCAGATTATACACAAATGCCAACTCTTATGAAGGTCGGTGGAGTACATCCGGAGTTTATCGTGGTCAAACGTCATGACACATGATTTTTATATATTTAGGTAACAAAAATGATGTGCTTAATATGTTTTGAAAATAAATAATACTTAGAGCTATAGGTTACCTGCCTACGTCCTGCAAGACTGAGTGAAGTCTGCGTTAGCTCCAATTTAAAATTTTAATTGGATGCATCGAAGCTCACAACGCTTTTTGGTTATCGGCTCAGGCAGTATTGAGAGCTTTGAGAAGTCGTAGTGAGTTCGTTAGCTATCGGTATTTTCAATGGATTTTTTACAAATAGTGGTTAATACTTAAAAAGATATGCATATATATATTTGATTATCACGAAGTAACTGTAAAACAATAATCGTTATAAATCAATAATACATTGCGCTGTTGTATTATGATACAATAGATGACTCTTATCGTGTTGTTGATTAGTTTCTTGTTGTATATTGTATTAAAATTTGCAATAATAGATTCTAACTAATATTAATGTGCGCGTGTTTGGCTATTTGCTTCCTTATTATCATAAAAAAACGTACACGTTGTATATAAAAGAATATATAATATAAATGTAATGGAATCTAAATATGTTGTTTAATTATTTTCCGCAAAGAAATTCGCAAAAAGAAAAGCAGAATATGTCATACAAAAAAAGTGTACAAAAACGTAACAAGTATGTTTATAATAAAATACCCTAAAAAAGTGAATAACGTGCATTTACAATTTCCTTAAAAAACCTATACAAACTTTAGAAAGGTGATCATCACCTCACTATACATACCTCTAGAACGAGTTAGACAATGTACATATATGGAGATAGAACTGAAGAAGGCGAGGAAAAAGGAAGTATCACAGAAAGAATCAGAAGTTACACTTTTGAAGTGAAATTTGTATAAACGCTTCTATGTAACTAATTGAGGGGAAAGAAAGTATAAACAGAAAATAAATAATAGCTTCAAGCCCTAAGGCTTTAATGGAAGTATAAGCACTGTATATATACGCCCTTAATAACGTCTTTGGAACTCGCGGCAAAGTTTTACTGGGGATGTTTGATGAATAATGCATAGCCTGTCATTTGTTATTTTAAACAGGCAACGTCTTGAGGTTTTAATATTGTATTGGTGTTTTAATAAAGGCTAATGTATTTTATTATCTGGAGAGTTTATTGGTTTGTACTGAGTTTGATTTGCAGTGTCTCGATACTGCACTACAGTATAATTTAATTCCAAAACTATTAAGCGATACTGACGATACTGCTTAGGATTGAGTTAATTTCTATTATTAAATTTATTTCTATTAGAAAAGTTTAGATACCTTATGGAAAAAGTCCTTCACCATTTTATAAAATATAGAACGCTTTATAAATGATTCATTTTCTAGTGTCTTATGAACAATACTAATAGTATGAACTGGATATAAACAAGCTTCTGTAGGTGTTAGAGAGACGCTGAAGCTATTATTGGTTTCAGCATGAATGGGTCGAATCGCCCGAGATAGTGACATCCTCTCACAGAAAACCGACGTGAAGTAACAGTGCTTGTATTGTTGCGTTTCGTTCGGTAAGTGAGAGCGCCGAAGCCCAACTCCCCCTTCTCCCTTCTCTTCATTCCCGACTAACAGGCTGGCAACGCATTTGCGACTGGTGTTGCTCGTGTCTATGGTGGTGATCACTTATCATTAGGTGCTCGCCTGTTCGTTTGCCCCTCATGACATAAAAAAAGCTACATATTGATGTGTTTTACAGCATTTAATTAAGCGTTTCTAAAAATTTGCTAAAATTATACGTAAAATTAGTTCTTTTTATAGGTATTAAAATTTGTCCAAAATTTCATTACATCAAATGCCCTACTACCATCCTATGGTCTCACAAAGATATGATCCTTCACGAAAGCTCCAGCTTCTTCGCAAGAATCTGAACCTACGCATTATAGCATGCTGACTACTGAGCTATCATTCCGATATGATTTAAATACTAGAAACTGTAATTAACTGTCGTCCCATGCTTCCAACTTAACAAAACCAGTAATAGTTTTTTAGGTAATAGTGTTAGGTTCTACAATAAAGCCCCAAAACATGTTACCGTTTTGCCGGACTGTAAATTTAAGCGACACGTCAATCGGGTTCTGGTGTCAAAAGGATATTATAGACTGTATCAATATGCTACTGATAGTGATTTCTGGAATGGACTTCTCTCTGTGCATCCACTAAAAGCTATTGTATGATTCGGTTCGATCCCTCGGTAGGGAGCCCTTGAGTGCGTTGCTTGCGCGATACGGTGACACACAAATATACATCACTGCTACAACACTACACGATCACCCCCACACACGTGCACGCCTACACGTTTACACATGAAAGTGGAAGGGTTTACTTTTTTCCCTCATCGAACTGAAAAACTTTTAATTTTCCGATAATAAATATATGGAGGAGTTGTTGAGGCGTGTATGCTTGGTACACATATACGTTTC
>JACEII010000041.1:1482614-1518138 GCA_014332785.1 Antheraea mylitta
CCTCACCCTCCTTCCGTCCGCCTTCTCATTTCTCAACCAACACAGGCTGGCAACGCACTTGTGACTCCTCTGGTAATGCCGGTGTCTATGGACGTTGGTGATCACTTAACATCGGGAGACACACTTGTTTGTATCCCTCCTATGATATGCAAAGAAATACATTTTTGGGAGAGCGTGAAAGAGAAAAAGGGCAGCGGTTTGTCGGCCACTCAACTAGTTTAACATAATATGATACGTAGTTATCCCAGACATATTTCCTGGAAACATTTCTATCTCGAGTAAGCTTCTCACGTTTTCGCATTCAATGCCGAGGCACTATATAGCTCTTTCGATTTAGTCTGCGTCTATTAAGATATCACATCATCATCATCACCATCATTACCCTTATCCCACCAAAGTAGGGTCGGCACAACATGTTTTCTTTTTCCATTCTCTCCTGTCAGATGTTGTTTCAGTATTCACACCTTTAACAGACATATCGTTTTTCACACAGTCCATCCGTACCTTTTTCGGTCTTCCTCTACTCGTATATCCGTTAACAAAGAATTATTGTTATTCATGAAAAATAAAGCATAATCGAAGTACAATGGCAAACACTAAATGGCTTTTCGATATCTGGACTGTTGCGTTGGATGTAACGAATCTTAATAAGCTAAACTAGTTAAGCTAATCACCATGAACCATAGGTAGCATAGATAGCATGTGCTTCACAAACTTAATCATGTATTTTGTATCTGTAATATTACTTAGGAAGTTAATTATAATATCAGAATAGTATTTTTCTAGTGTTTTATTGGTTTGGTCGGCGATATAGCGATTCTCAAATATATTAAACGAATTTTTACAAAATCATGTATATTTACTAAATTAAATGAGTAACATTGTGGACTGACGGTGAAGAAAACCATCGTGAAGAAACGAAGAAAAGTATATGAGAAAAATAGTGAACTGGATATCTTAGGTTAGAGTGATGATTACACCTGAATTTTCTCTTGGATAGAGGTTTTCGGGGTCCAGCAGTGGAAGCCTTCGAGCGTAGTATTATTATTAAGAAAAAAAATTAATGGGTAACTTAATGATACGTCTAAGGGTTGCTGAAGTCTCAAGTTAGTCGTTAACACATACTCGTGGAGGGCGGGCGCAGTGAAAATAATTCCGGCAGCGTCTAAACAGGCGTGAGGCGTGAGGGTACTCCAGGCACAGCTGTTCTCCTCCTCCGAGATGTCGTTTTCAGTTTCCGACGCGCTAAAAAGCGCATAAACCGGGTATGGACTATTGTGTTTCACGCGTCTAATTTATAGACGATTCGCGAGTTATAGATAAAGTGTTAACGATTGTTTTACAAAATAAAATGGGTCGAAATTATAAGAATTGTATTTAATTTTCTGAATATCAGCTCATTTGTATTAACAACTTGATAGTACAGTGTCTTGATGTCTGTAAATTTATCCTAATTATATATATTTTTTTTTTTTATTGAAGCACGACAAAGTGACTGCGCTATACCTGATGGTAAGCATAGTACAATCCAAAAACAGTGGCGACCACCGAGAGACGGATCATCCATCGTCGGTCGCCGCTGTCATGCTGGCCATAATGACGACTGGATATGCACAGGCTGATCCCGAAACGCGACGCGCAAAAGCGAGTCACTATGACGGGCTTTTTCGCCATGCACATGGTGGTTGCGACCCAGTCGGGCTGTAAAACCCTACCACCCCGCTATCGCCATTGCCTCGTTCGTTGATCAGCAGGGTGCACCACGTGCAGGTGAGGTTGGCTTGGGTGTCTCCAGTCTTAAGATGTTACTCGACACCCCTTACACCCCATAATATACGACGATTTGGTGAAACATATTTATAATGTTTATAAAGGGAAAAGATGGAATATAAAAAGTTATCAATATACTCTTTGAAATTATTGTAATTTGTATATAAATACATTCATGATATTGTTAAATTATGTAATAGATATTGCGTAGCTTGTTTTATTTAACACAGTAGCAAACAGTGCAGCCTGTATCTAATTATGACCAACCTAGACAGGATATCACTCATAAGTTCAATGATCTACCTATATATATATTCATCTATGCTTAAATTTGCTTGCGGTAATATAGATTTAGAAAATAAAATAACAGCTCCTGTTACTTACTGAGAATGGAGCTTTAAATAGAAGTTTTTACATGTCAGTTAAATATTTTTGGAGTTTATTCGTTAAAAACAATATCAAAATTACACAACAGTAGAAAAGTTGCCTCTAATTAGTGTGCTGTATACGTAATGGAACTATAAATCACTTACATTAAAATTAATTATTGACAGAATAATTACCATACTACTAAGGAGGCTGCCTTTTATGTGTATGTAATTTTTATTTTATTATATTTTAAATTACTACAGACATATAAATAATTAAGTATTTTCAGGACTTATTATCTTAATTGATAAAGATCATTTTAGTATTCACGAGGACGATTATATATACATATATATATTTTTAGATTAAGTTGGTGATTAAAGGTTACAAAATAATATTGAGATATTATTATCAATATTATTGAGATAATAAGTTTATAACTTGTACCAAGCGTCTAAGTCGAGGACAGTACTAAGTGCTCTCCAGACAACTAGTATACTGCACATAGTCGACCAGATTTACGAGCAGGTTCGAAGCCCCTTCTATAGTTATTGACTTAATTTCTAGAGATGTGCTTGTCGGATTTGATAGTTGGACGTAATGAATTTGTATCGTCTGCGGTTTGATGTATTAATTAGAGTTGTATCCTTATTATTTCAACTAATGTTATGAATGCGCAAACAAGTTTATTTTTTTATTTGTTATGGTTTTAGGTTTTAACTATACAACCGATCATCGTGAAATTTCGTATAAGCATTGTCAGCGGTATATAAAACGATATTGGGTATCTTTCATTCTACATAAGTATTGTTTGTGCGGAATAGGGTATGTCAAAAGTGTATGTAACTGTGGTTAATTAACTTAAATGATTTATTATTTAACATAGATTGTATCAGTGTTTGATTATGAGCCCATTGAAGAGTGTTGGTGGCGGGAGGAGTCATCATCGCCACCGATAACAAATGTGTACATACGAAAGTATTTTTTGATTAACCCAACCAAATTATGTTTGGTATTTCTATGAAGTGTAAGGATTTTTTTAAATGTTCAACTTTAATCTTCTTTCAAAATTAAAACATTTTTAATTTTCGTTATATATACGCGTGTTTTATTTGATTCCATAATGCATACATGGATAAATTCTACATAAGTTACTTTTTGCATAGCGAAAATCATTATGTAGTATAAAATAAAGTCCTCCACTAACTGTCTGTTAGTTAGCGATAAACTCAAAAACTACTGAACGGATTTAGATGCAGTTTTCACCGGTAGATAAAGTGATTCACATGGAATATTATGAATATAGTGTATCAACAATTTTATAATATATTCCGAGAGGGACAGCATCTAGAGGGCCCGCTAGTTATATTTAAATGATTTAATATTAAAATGATTATTATTTTATTTCTTTTTTATTCCAATGATTTTGTAAATGTGAAATTTTATAACGAAAATCTAAAAAAATTAGGCGATTACTAATAAATAAATAAAGATAATCAAATAATTCGCCTGCAAACCAGTTCTTTCTTTGTTTATAGACGTCACACTAGCAGATCATTCATATAAATTTAATGACATCACATACATTAAAATCCAACAAATAGTATATAACCTATTATAGATTGCGCTAAAAAAGTAGAAGTAGACATAAATACACACGGTCGAAAAACATTGTTATATTTTGTGCAATGAAATAAAAGTTTATAAAATCAACGAATTACCGATAAATTTATAGAAAATTAAATGATTATAAACATTTAAAATCGTTTTCAAGATTTTACTTTCATTTGTAATGTGTACGTTGTCAGAGTTTGGCAAGCATTAGATAGTTTTCGAAGCTGAGAACTTGTTTGACAGTTCGACGCGACGTTATATCGTTCTGTATGTTCTTTATGGTAGGAAACAGTGGCGGTGTATTAGCGCGTGCATGCAACGCTGTTCGCATGCAAGCCGTTTCACGACTTATCAAAGATAAAGGAGTTTTGTTGTTGCGAATGCTCGTAGCTAAATTACACTTTGATGGAATTCTTGCATAATTACCGTTGATAATGACGTTGGATAATATTGAACCGTTCTTGTTAGTTTGCATGTTTTCTCGAATATTTTATACGCTTTTTAATTCTGTAAATAGTAGATATTACTTAAATATTAATAATTTAATTTCTGCTAATAACGGTTAGCTGTAAAAGGAAAATTATGAAGGTCCATGGACATTCTAAAGTTATTATAGTTAAACCACTGGAACATCTCTTCTTTTTCCTAGCGTTTTCCCGGCTTGGTGCCAGGGTCCGCTTTCCTGCTTAGCTTTCTCCACCTTGCCCAGTCTTCGGCATCCTATTGTGTGTGGTTGTTCTCCTTAATATCCGCTTTCACCACGTCTAGCCAGTGTTTTTTGTGCCTGCCGCGAGACCTTGGGCCTTGATCACTAGAACATTTAGTAATATTAAATACATTATTGTAAATAATGTACACAGTGAATTAGAACCATAAATGTTGTTACATCCGCAGGTCAATCAAATGCCGTTTACGTTGGAAGAGATTTATTTTGTTCTTATATAGATAGAAAATTAGATAGACTTATTACACAATTACACTATAGTCACTCATATATACCTTCTAATTTTGTATTGTAGTTCCAGTAACCTACCGCGGTTATGTAGAATGAATCATACAGTTTCATCAAATAAATCGCTTAAAATATATTATTATTTTCTTGTTTTTAACTTTATTGATATGTTATTTCAAATTCATTTTTATGTCGCATTTTAATATTTAAAGCATATGTCTTTAAATTAAATATTTTAGGGAGTTATTGACGCGACTTTGATCGGTCATGTAGTTACTTTTATATCTTATTCGTAATCTTATGTTATTTCATTCTACAATATTTCAAAATATTGTTGGCATTTTACGTAATATAATTTAGTTATTGTGCATAAGTGAAATGGATGGGAAATGATTTCACGGAGCATGAATTCTGAGATGCCACAATAACACCACGGAAAGTTGTAGCAAGTGTGCCACTATCTTGTTACAACATTGAAATTATCACAAGCCACTTGTAATAAATATAATATATTACCGACTCGACAATGACAGTAATAATAACTTGGAAGATTGGCTACCGAAATTAACATCTATACATTAAAAAGACAGTAAATTTAACGTGTTTGTACTTTTTAAATTTTTGTAAAAAGTTGTTGCAGTTGTCTGTCTGTCTAAATGAATACGTATCACTGCTGAAGTACTGTGTTCCTGATAAAACCTTTACAAGGAAATTATAAAGCATATTTTCGAGTAACATTTAGTCTTTGTTTTATTAAAACCAGTTCAATCTAGCAAAAGTTATTGTAATTTTAATAACGACGCGACTTAGGTACGAAAGAAAAATAGCTAGTAATTACACCTAATATATTCAAATGATTATACTAGTCACTATTTTATACATCAGGTTCAACGTGGACAAAGTCTCGGGAACAACCTTTTTTTCCTCGAACTGACTATGCTATTAACCTAGCAAGGTCTTAACAGCTTCACCGGACTACTAAGGCGAGCACTTAGGGTACTCAGCCGATTTTAGTTGACAACTAGCTCAAGAGTGCACGGCACAGCTCGGCTTGGGCTGTTGCCTGATACGTGCAATTCGCGACCTATCTGAGCTAACCTAATCTAACTATTCATACATATATGAGTTGTTGAAAGATATATGTGTACCAAGCATACATACGACAGCACCTCATATATATTTAGTACCGGATAATTTTTTAAATTATTTTAGTTCGATAAGGGAAAGAAATAAAACCTTTCCATTTTCATGTATAAGCGTGTATACGGGCACGTGTGTGGAGGTGATATGTGTAAAATGTGTGCGGGAACAGCTAGTAAATAATAATAATAGAAGATTTTGGTACTGTCCAAAAGATTTTGGTAATGTCCAATTAAGCAGTGAGATTCAGCGTGAATAATAAGAAATCATCTGCGCCGTAAACCGCTAAACATTCAACGCCCGACCAAGCCCGTGTTTTTTCACATTCCCGCATACATTTTTAACGTTTGTTTTTCTTTCGCCACACCCTTTTCATTTCAAGAGATACGTTTATTAGATGTCTGGATTTGAATGTTATTGCAGTCTCGGATGTTCTGAATGCACGGCTCCCATGTTGCGGTTTCTTTTATTAATGTTTTGTTTAAATTATTAAATATTCGGAATCCAAATGATTATTATGTAAATAGTGCAGATTTAATTTATTATTTTCTTATATTTTCGGCGTTATCGATGATCTTTTGTAAAAGAGTGTTATGTTCATGTTATTTTTTTTAATTGTTACTGCTATGGCGTCAGCTACGAATATGTATAAATGAGTTATTATGCATCAACTTTCTATTTATTCATATATAATATATATTACATATCATTAAATACTAACTTTCTCCCACAGTTTTATTCGCTTTAATGTGGATTTGACGTATTCCTTGAAAGCACTATTTTTTTCAAACCCTGACATGTATCAATGAATTTTTCGGAATTCGCGTGCATTTACTAATTTACTAGATATTATTTCCTAAAATACCATCTCTTTATTCATCGACAAAGCTATCACGTACGTGTATTCTATTTAATCAAGTCGCGTTAGCGAAATGTTTGTACGCAAATTTTGGGGTAAATATATATATCTATTTTCCTAATTATCAACTTGTACTGTACTACACAATTAACATATATTACGTGGATTGCAACTATAGTTATAGTACACTAGCTTCTGACCGCGGCTTGCTCATGTCGTTAGAATCTCTTGTATGCAAAATTTCACCATGATCGGCTTAGTGATTAAAGTGTGAAGTAGTTTAATAGTAGCTGGTAGAGCCCCGCTGAAGTTATAACTAGCTTTGGCATAAATGGGTCGGCTCACCCGAGGTATCCGACCCAGAGAAACACCGACGTGAAGTAACATTGCTTGCATTATTGCGTTTCGTTCGGTCAGTGAGAGCGCCGGTAAAGCACTTGCGATACCTCTGGTGTTGCTTGTGTCTATGGACGTTGGTGACCGCTTTACATCAGGTGACACACCAATTCGTTTGCCTCCTATGATATATAAAAAAACATAACAACATTTATACTATTACATAGCGTAAAATTTCATTCACTCACTCTAGATATCTTATGACGTCATAAACTTGTAAAAATACGAGTTACGTATACAGTGACAGTAAAGATGCAGTCTGACAAGACTACGACGGTTTTGAATTGCGCGAATAATTTCCCGTAAGAATAGAGAATAACCGACACGCACAACGAATAAAATTTCAGAGGAAATTTAGTGTTGCCAACTTATAGTTTCATTGCACTTTGTGTACTTTTCCAGAATATTCTATACCTTTTAATTGTTTAAAAAGAAACACATGTAAACTATTATTAGAGCGACTCTGTGGTTGTATCACTTTATTTTAAAGTACAATTTTGCACACAATACGTACGTACATTCTTGTTTATTTAAAGTATGTCCGGAAAACATTCAATAGCTATATATTTTAAAAGACCGGCATGATCTAAATACTGAAAACTGTGTCTAACTAGTCGTCCCATGTTTCAGACTCAGTGAAGCCAGTAACAGTTTTTTAAGGTAATAGTGTTAGGTTTTACAACAATGTCCCAAAGTATATTACCGATATGTCGGAGTTTAAGTTTAGACGCCATGTCAAGCATGTTTTGGTGTCAAAAGCTATTGATATTATTATATTTGGATTAATATGTGAACAATGGTGATATCTGATGTTGACTCCACTAAAAACGATTATGACGTGTAATGTATAGTACCGAGTTTTCAGATCTTCTCGATGGGTGGGTTCTTTGTTCTTCGTTTCTTTCTTTGTTCGTTGTTCTTTTCTTTGTTCTTTTCTTTGTTCTTTTCTTTGTTCTTTTCTTTGTTCTTTTCTCTGTTCTTTTCTTTGTTCTTTTCTTTGTTCTTTTCTTTGTTCTTTGTGGGTGGTAGTTTTGGCGACCATGGGTACTTTCCTAGGGCTTATATTAAATAAAATATTTCTAATATTGGTATGTTTGGATATGCAGGTGGTAGAGCCACGCTGAAGCTATTATTGGTTTCAGCATGAATGGGTCGCCTCGTCCGGTGTAGCACAACCCTTTCAGAGAGAACCGACCTGAAGTAACAATGCTTGCATTGTTGCGTTTTGTTCGGTCAGTGAAAGAGCCGGAAAGCCATCTCCCCCCCTTCCCTCTCCTCTTGCTTCCCCTTTCCTCTAACTCCTCTTCCTTTCTCTCCACTCCCCCAAACACAGGCTGACAACGCACGTGTGACTTCTCTGAGGTTGCTAGTGTCTATGGACGGCGATGATCGCTTTACATCAGGTGACCTGCCTTCTCGTTTGCCTTCTATAAGATATATATATATATATATATATGTAGGTATTAAAATGTTAAGAAATCGTGATAAAAAAAATTATGAAATATTACAGTGTTAACGTAATCTTTTGTTATATTAATCTTGGAGATAAAAAATAATGTGTTCAATAAACGTTAACGCGAGAATCGTTTTCGTCAAGCGAGTGACGATCAGGGTCACGTGATAAGAGCAGGTCGAATGACTTACACTGGGTACTTTACGACGTCGATAAACCGGCTAAATCCGAAAAGTCGGATCATCTTTGATGTATTGATGTTTAAAACATATAGGTTAGAACGTCCGTTATATTCTAAATTGGCTTTTTTTGTTTAACTATGACGAGAATATTTTTAATATATCAGTACGTGGCTTGTCTAGGTGTACTACATACTATAAATATACAATCTAAATATATAAAAATTCAGTGCCATGATGTTTGTCCACGTCGAAATCTGAAACTACTGAACCGATCTTCATGGTGGTATTTATGTGTAAGTTGGACCAACTTGAGAGATAGGATATTTTATATTTCGTTTAATGGCCTCAATATTTTTGAATTATAAACTAAATTATCGTCAATATTCATTATTGTTATTAATTGTAAGTTTTATCACTCTTGAACAGAAGACGTTTGAAATTTGTTTGTTGATAAAAAGTTGTAGAACCGACTGTTATAGATATGACAAAAATGGCACAACGTTTTCATTTTGAATATTCTTTTCAATTTCATTATATTATGGCGCACGCGTTTTATTCAATTCAACATGTAATAATTGATTCTCAGCAACTCGTAGCAGAGTCAATCAGTTATATATAAAACTGGCTGTGATTTCCCGCTTTTATTCTCTGATAACCAGCACTCTCTTACATGGCTAGCAAGCACACCTCGTCTTTATCTACTATACTTTCTTATTTGCCCTTTGCATAGTAATTGGTCCTCACGTAAAGTCCTAAAGTATTTGTAGATAGCTTATAACTTCTAACTAAACTATGTAAATAAAAATCAATAGCTAAATGTATATGAACTCACGATTGCAGAACGTCTTCATGTATTTGGATCTGTTTCGTATTGTAAGCATGTTAATTGTATGAAAGAAAACGTATCGAAAAGCGTTCGGAAAAGTGATCATTTTAGGTTAAAAAAAAATCCATGGTAAAAATTGAGTGAGCGAGACAGAAGAAGTAGATCTTTGAAAATATTATGAGAAGTTATAGATTGAAGCTCAATTGTTTTTAATACATGGTATAGGGGGTGGAGACGCAAGCAAACCAAAAACGGCGGGTTATCGTTACTACGTACTAGAGGAGATGTGAAGATAGGATGTGTACTGATCTGGTGTTCTTTTACAGCGTGTCCAGTGTCTACAACTGCGTACAGCCACCCGAAGCACCTCCAGCAGCCTGCTATGATTCACAAGGTCACGATAAAAGCCTAAATATCGAGGGTCCAGCGCTACAAATTACGAGGGGAGGTGTGAAGAAAGGCAGCTGGATGTCGTGCACTATCCTGATGTTCTCCTGCAGGAGCTTAGTATTTAAAACCGCGTACAGTCGGCTGAAGCACCTCCAGCAGCACACAATGATTTACCTTCACAAAATCGCGTTAAAAGTCTCGATATATGGAACTTATGTCACTCTATCATGCGACGTACGTAGTATTATAAAGATTTTACCTATAACAGCAATATATTCTGGATTATAAAAGAACTAGGAGCATAGATTCAAATCGATATGGGACGTCACGTCGGGGCGAGAGACATAGCGTTGGAAGTTAATAATAAATTGTATTATCAAGGTCGATTTGATTCATTAAATTTCAAAATGACTTAAATTCAATCTTAGCCGTTCCTAATATTTTACGTTATTTTCAACATAATACAATTTTTTAGTTATAAAATATGAACATCATATAAAGAAACTAAAAACCTTATGGACGGCAAAGTTTGAACTTTATTCTCGGTGTATAAAAACTGGAAATCGAAAAATAATAATCGAAATTGTTATATGAACGATTAAAATCGGATTCAGGTCATTTTGAAATGTACTGACACATCTGGTCTCCTTTTTTTATTAATTAATTCGTGCGAAGCCGGGGTGCGTAACTAGTATACTATAGATTTTTAATAGAATTTTAATTAAATGTAATTAGTAGCTACAGAGATAAGCACGTTCAAATGAAAAACGATCTCTTGACCTTTTAACCGTTTCTTTGGTAATAATTATTTCGTTGATAAGGATGTTGGTATATGTTATGGCTGAATATTTTTTTCCTACGAATATTACATTTGCAGTAGTTAAAGTATAATTATATCTGTATAGTATTCAGTGATTACCAAGGAAAATATTTCGTATTATTACTTTTTTGTTCATAATGTTGGCAACACTGTGAACAATTAACATGGTAATAAGTCTGGGGAAGGCGAATCTAAGTTACTTCCCTCGTCGGCGGACGCTATTCCGGCCGGTGGATTTACTGCCGCGCAGTAAAAGTGGTAAATGTAATTATTACATGCTATGGTTTTTGATAAGGGAAGTTGATTGAGGTCAAGGGCTTTGCAGGTCGAGGAATTTTATAAAACAATATAGCAGTAAAACAATATAACAATCGTAGACATAAATGTAGGCACAAGAATCGTGAATTAGAACAAGATAAGATGCAATATATTAGTAGAATTTAGTGTTTTTTTTAAATTAATTACTTAGGAGAGAAAAAGAAAACTAATGTTACTTTTTTAACCGATTTCAAAAAAAGGAGGAGGTTATCAATTCGACTGTATGTTTTTTTTTATTTTTTTTTTATTTTTTTTTTTATGTTTGTTACCTCATAACTTTGGACTGGCCGAACCGATTTTGATGATTCTTTTTTTATTTGAAAGCTAGTGCTTCCCATGTGGTCCCATTTTTTGGTCCAGTTCTATCAACGGCATCCAGTGCAAAACCGTATAAGTGTTAAATTTGCATTTAGTGTGTATACGACAAATGACGAATAACTCAATATCATGCCAACCGATTTCGATGATTGCTTTTTTATTGTAAAGGATGTTCTTCAAGGGTAGTTTGATGAGAGTTTGGTTGGGTTCTGATTATGGGATCCGTGACAAAGTAACACAACTTTCAAGAAACAAGCCTACTCCTTTCTTGAGGGCCGGCAACGCGTCTGTGATTCCTCTCATGTTGCACGTATCCATGGGAGACGGTGATCACTTACCATCAGGTGAAACGCATGTTTTAGAAGAAAAAAATTATGTACACTAAAAATGGAAAAATAAAGTAAATTTTCAAAAAAAAGTATTAACCGACTTCAATATTAATCAGAGGCATAAAAATAAGGCACTAAAAACCGGAAAATAAATAGTTTATCAAATTAACCAAATTTAATGAAACATATGAATATGTGTGCTACCTAGAGATGTATTGGAAGTCGGTGCCAACCGAAAATCATATCATCTACATCTAGGTACAAAGGCACCGACTTCCAATGCATTTCTTGGTAGCACACATATTCATATGTTTCATTAAATTTGGTTAATTTGATAAACTATTTATTTTCCGGTTTTTAGTGCCTTATTTTTATGCCTCTGATTAATATTGAAGTCGGTTAATACTTTTTTTTGAAAATTTACTTTATGTTTACACCGTCTCAATATATATTTTTAAGAACTTTTAGATAAATATATATATTTCAAGTTAGGCACATATATTGTTCAAGTTTAATGTCATTCTCAGATACCTTATTCAGAAGTATCTTTTATAAATCAATTCAACAAATATATGATTCCAGATTCTGACTTCAATAAAGAGAAAGATAACTCTGAACACCTGATTTCACATGTAGGTATTACATTGATCGATACAGATAAATAAAATTAATCTGTTTCTCAGTAATGTAAAAATAAAAACTTTTTACTAAATGTATATAATAGTAATATATATATATATATATATACTCATGACAACAAAAAAAATTTTGTTTGTCTGTCGATTTTGAACAGACTTTTTCTTGCAAATATCTAATGTTATAAAGAGTAACTTGGGGTACTTTTATCTTAGAATACTAATTGTGTATTACATAAGACAGTATAATCTACACAAACATAAAATATATGTGTTTTGTAATGTTAAAATAACTTATTACTAAGACTATGTAAGTAAGTATATAATCAGTTATGTTCGGCTTTGTATAACATTGACTTTGTTCACCGTAGTCATTGCGCTGTGCAAAAGATAGAACTCTTTACAAGATCGAAGCAAACCAATCTTAACAGGGCCTTCCACTCTATTCTTCAACAGGCTAAGTCAAATGCAAGGTATTGTATTTAAATACTAGATATACACTGAGTCCTGAAAAGAGTCCTTATTTATGTCAGTATAATGGGTATTAGCCGACAGTGATTGCAATCTTGTGGAATATGCTATGCAACATTAATTTGATACATTTTTATTGATGCTCGAACGTATACTAGTTTCAATTAAAAACACACTACCAGACAATAATTGTTAAGGTCTGTATAAAATGGTAGCGTAATTGAACGCGTAAGGTTTACGAGACATCGGTTTGGTGTTCGATTGTAACCGTTGGTGTTATAAGCTCGGTGCACACTGGTACATGTTATTGTGGTCAAATTTGGTTACAGTTATCTAATAAATTTTCTAAGAGTTCTTGATGAACTCAGGATGATATTTTTCTTTGGAGCACTTATCAATTTAGCTGACTGTGATAGCGTATACGAAAATCTTGTACATCCACGTAGGTTTGAATTTCTACAATGCGTTGGTACATAAAACGGTAGCAGGCCTTTTCCTAACGCTTGTTTGAGGACTTTACTAGCACTAAGCAATTTGATAGAGAAATACTTTGAGACCTGCCTCTAGGTGATTATAAGGTTAGTGTAAGTAAAATAGAGCTGTAGTACACTCAGATGATAACAGTTCTTTGTAATTAGGTAGCAAAGGGTTGGTCGCCCACTCAACTTGTTCAAGTCTAGTCCTAGGTGCAATCGTTTTTAGCATTAAAAAAAATCGAGGCAAGTCGACTGTTGACAAAAGAGAAAACTCAAAACAATAAAATAAATGTGTTCTCTTATCAATGTGTTCGCGTCGCTAGTCAGACGCAAGCTGCGCAAGTGCAATAGGATAGGTCACGCTTACGTAGCATGTCATGTCGCAAAATTATAAGTTTATCTTCTGCCAAAAATACCGTTTAACAGGTGTAAAGAAGTTTTCACTTTATAAAATTAAAACAATTTGTTGTAAATATTTGCAACAAATTTTAGAATTTAAAATCGTCAATGTTAACTTGGTAATATGATTGGTATCATTTATATACTACAAAAATATCACATATATTCACGTATTGTACGATGACCCTAAACGATTTATTCGTACTGTGCAAAAATCTGAAATGAAGCGAAAATACGTGCAGTCGCAAATTGCGTTGGGAACGCCGCGGGCTTCGTGTTACCCCTAGTTACATATGTCGTCACCGTAAAATGGCTGACCATCGTTACAACGTTAATTCTTTTAGTCGTTTTAATTTGTATTTCACAGTTATTTTTATTGTAATTTGTGTATTATAAGCGGTTTGATTTAGATAAAAAATACTTTGTTTCAATTTTATCATATAGTAATAAAAAAATTAATATAATAATGATACCTTGATATCATTAATATTATATTCTAGCTTTACCCGCGATTCCGTGCGCATGGAATGTATTAAGTTCATCTACTTATCTACTTTTCTCTTATATTTAAGTCGCGTCGTCATTAAAACTATAATAGTTATTGCTAGATTGAACCAATTTTAATGAAACCAAGACTAAATGGTGAGGATTTTTCGTGAACGTAGTACTTTAGGGATATATTTACAAACAAATAGACAGACAGGCATTTTTTAAAATGATTGAAATGTATTTTATAATTTTTCCAAGACTCCTGCAACAATTTGTTTCACAAAAATTTAAAAAGTACAGACACATTGGATTTATATTCTTATTATTTATCTTCTAATAACTTGAAACGAGCAATTGTTGTATATTTTTATATTTGTATATATTCAGGATCTCGGAAACGGCGTCATCTATTTCTGTGAAACTTAGTTTATAGGTAGTTTCGGGGACGATAAATCGATCTAGCTAGATTTTATTAATAGAAAACTTTTTTAACTGAGTTTTCAGGCAATGAGAAAATATAGCTAGATTAAATAATAGTAAATTTCGCCGGCACTGTAAAAAAAAACTAGCTCAGATGGAAATCGGTTGCTTCGAAAATCCGTGTAACCCCAGTTCGAATCCGAGTGACAGCAGAAGAGGTGTATTTTTTTTCGTAAAAAAATGTTTATTTTGTGCGGCAAACCTAACAGTTTATTTTAATTTAAAAATGTGTTTTAAAGAACCGAGCTAGGCTCTGTTGTTCAGGTACTTTGTATAGATAAGAGCATGTAAGCAATTTGACACTCTCAAGTAGTTTTGATTAATGTTATACTACTATTGCCTCACATAAATATAAATTAACATCTCTATGCTTTCGTTAAGTTTGCACTCTTTTAAATTAAAAAAAAAATCTTCTTTTTCATGAAAAAATCCATTCGTAATCAGAACTAGCAACCAAATTAACAGCGTTTCGGAATTCTTTCACACGGGGTCTCCCAAAGTCAAGAAAGTTATCTGCAATTTTTTTTTAATCATTATACCAACTCATGTGTTATAATTGTACAAATTTATACCTATGTGAACTTCTAAATGCCCTTATTAATGTCATTACTTCTATATTTGCTCATTGGCTCATTTCCATCTTTTATCTTAAAATAAAGAAAAAAAAGTATATGTGTTGTCGTGGGACACCAGGTAGGAACGAAGTTCCTTCGGCTAATGTAGAATCGACACAATTTGCAAAAAAAAACGCGCTCAATTTCACGTAGGTTTTCTTGATTTTTCTTTTAAATTTGCTGATTAGTTTTTATTTAAGTACAGGAAAGTATTTAGGAAATCCAGTATTTTAGGAAATAATAAATTACATAAAATAAAATAAAATCGTAATTCATATTATCAATTAAAATAACAAAATATGTCTCTTTATTTTTGTTTCACAACATAAAATTACATAGAAATAGAAATCATTACAAAAAAGGAGAAAGAGAAAGGTATTATACACTACTCGCTTGTGTTTACGACTGTCGCGCCTGCGCACGTCTCATTTAATGGTTTTATTCACCGGACTTTTCTTATGGTTTTACTATCACATTTTTTTTCAGTTCGGTCGCGCAGCAAAATCGCTATCTCCTCCAAGCCTTCCTTAAGGAACTTCGTTCCAATATAGTATTTTTTTATAAGTGTATAAATTACCTCTGAAAGATAATTTTAAAATTAGGTGGTTTATTTTCTAAGTCAATAACTTACGCGAACCATTTTTTTTCTACCATAAATTAATAGCTAATTTGAATGCATAAGTCTTAAGAAGTAAATCCGTCATCATACATTTTTGACAAATCAATATTACTGCCTTGAAAGGCCTTTATAATTTCAATGGTTTTAATGGTTAGCTGTCTTCAAATCTTATCGTTGAGTTTCGGTTGCTACAATTGATAACCAGTCCTAATTCAAAGTTTAACATTTATCAAGATTGTTTAACATACATCGTTAAAACTTGGATGATATTCACAAACGCATTGATAGATGAACGGTGAAATCAATTTAAAGGCTTGAAAAAGTTATGTATTTATTTAA
The DNA here is from genome assembly GCA_014332785.1 of Antheraea mylitta. Taxonomy (NCBI): domain Eukaryota; kingdom Metazoa; phylum Arthropoda; class Insecta; order Lepidoptera; family Saturniidae; genus Antheraea; species Antheraea mylitta. The sequence goes on from JACEII010000041.1 coordinate 1,498,873, forward strand.
TGGTACCCGATGAACGTTTAAAGGTGGTTTATTCGTACCAATAGTTTTTTTTCTGCAACAATACAAACTTAACAAAAAATAGGCTTTGTATTAATTTTCCCATTTCCAAAAGAAGCTACTAATTTTTACTAATGGTACTATATCTTCACTTAATTATGTAAACCAATTCGGTATTGAAGCGATGATGGCTTAGTTGATAGTATGTTTGGACACCGTGTCGATAAATGTAGGTTGGAATCCTAGCAACTCAGAGCTTTCGGTGATGAATAACATCGCAATGAAACCATATAATGGTGGTAGTGCTTTTTTCAAGTCGACCTGTTTAGCTTTTTATAGTGGTAGAGCTAAGTTGAAGCTATTATTATTTTCAGCACGAATGGGTCGGCTCGTACGGGGAAGCACCACCCTCTCACAGAAAACCGACGTGAAGTAACAGTGCTTGCATTGTTGCGTTTCGTTCGGTCAGTGAGTGAGCCGGAGAAACACCTACCCTCCACTTCCTCTTCCTCCTTCCCTTCCTGTTCTCCCCGCCCTCCTCCCAAACACAGGCTGGCAACGCACTTGTGACTTCCCTGGTTGTTGCAAGTGTCTATGGACGGTGGTGATCACTTAACATCAGGTGACCCATCTGTTCGTTTGCCTCCTATGATATAAAAAAAAAACCTAGTCTCGAAGCATCTGCATGAAATCGGTGTTCTGAGTACAACAGAGTATAGATTTTGTGACAGTATGGATAAAATTCCCAAACAACTCTTGTGTGACTATGAACCATTGAAGCTTACACGAAACCGGATTCTGGGAAAGCACGTATTTCTCCCGGATGAAGTTTATACGCTGTCAATTAAAGAAGTCCTGTAATTCTTAAATGCTACAGGACTAGGCAGGGAGCTTTAGTAATATGGGGAGATCACAATAGATTAGTATTGGTCGCAGTGATACAGGATTTCTAAGGCCTGCATAGCCACGTTTTTAGAATAAAAAAATAATAGCTACAACTCTCAAGTTGAAAATATACCGCCAACCATTATTCGGTGTGTTACGGCAGCTGAATTTGAGAGCCAATCCCCTCTAGATCTAGTTTGTTTACCATTTAAGATCAAATCTTTATTTAAAATCAGATGAGATTATGGTCAAGTGCTAATAAATATTTTAAGAAAAAAACTAATAATTTTAATATACTCATTTTGCAATACGTTTTTAGAGGTATTATTATAAACAGTTACATACATATTAAAATACCTAAATACCATGATATTATGACTTAACTATAAATAAGAGCTAAATGGAAAAAAATAATAATCTATTTCTGCTTTATGTCGCTGATTAATTTTCCTATGATTTATCTTTACGCCCAATACTGCATCCAAGTTATTTAAATTTCTCACTTAAAGCGCTGGATTACACGAGTGGAGTTATCTACCTTACTTTGCAACCTTTAATAAATTAAAATTCATAGAATTATCACGGCGGTATGCAAATGAATGTATAAAAATGTTAATTACAGTAGCCCTTTGGAGTGCGGTTGCATAAGTAAGGGGGTGAAATATGGGGCTCTTCCTAGGGTGACTTCACATTCACCGAGTCTTGAAATCATGAGTTAAGGTAGTCTTTTATACACTTGAATTAGTAAATAGGCAGTTCATCCGTAGTTTGTATTCACTATAGCTTGTCCCAAAGCCAATCTCAAAAGAAACGCACCCCTAAGGCCAAATTGGTTAGATTGAGTTATAATGACCTATACGTCAGTCTCCAAAGAGACTAGCATAGTTCGATTCCTTGCTGCCCCAACAATACGGCTTGCCGGTACACCGTCGGGTTTTAGTCCGTGCAAGTCGAACATAACCCACTATCTCCTCCGAGAGGGTAGCGTATCCATAAGGGATTTTCCACGTTAATAAAAAAAAGGCCTGTACGTCAGTCCAGATTGTAGGATGGCAAGGCTTTCTAAGCTCAATAGTATAGCAATCATCCTAATATCCATAACAACCAGAACAACTCTCGTCTAATATCAGATAAGAACATCAGGTAACACTTAAACGAATTAAAAATAACAAAGCAATCATAAGAACTGCTGACAGAAGTGAAAATACATATGTTCGCTTTTGAATTTTCATATTAATTATAGCGTGAATGACGATATTTAAATCTCAGAATTTGTTTATTGAAATTTTAAAAATTAATGTGATTTTCATGTCTAATGGCACTCGGAACAATAATTATATACATTTTTGTAAAGTCTATTACACGATCCAATGCATGTTGAGCTGCAAAACATCAATTTTACGTGTAAACATGCCCCTGCCTGTCAAAGGCCGCGCAAGCGCAATACGATCTGTCACGCTTACTAGCATGTCATGTTACGAAATTATAAATTTATCATCTGTCAAAAGTAGCGCTCAACACATCTAAAAAAGTTCTCATTTCAAAAAAGTATAAGTATTGTATTAAAAATCTAATTTTACCAATTAATGATTTATAATGGACTCTTTATCAAATATTCTCTCGTGATTTTTATTAAGGAGTGATAATTTTATAATCTCCTAACACTATCTAATGCAATGTTAATTTTGTCACTGTTAATAAAATTTCCCAGTTTATATTCAGTTATAGAAGAGTTATGATGAATGGGAGACTCATCAGAGCGTAATCGATTAATTATGACCCCATTGTCATTGCTTCTCATCAATCTTTCAGTAACAGACGAGCGCGCCGTATTTTGGGTTGATGCTTTATAAATGAATGCATGTTTGTATTGTTCAGTTAGTTAGGAACAATTAAGCGATATCATACTTGACAATATTTTCAAATATAGAGATTTAAGAACGTTTGATACTTTTTGCTTATTTTAGAAATGTATGATTAAACCTTATGTATCAAGTCAATTACACGTGTAATTACTTAAAATGAATTATTTAAATTTTATCCACGGTAGTTACTTATTAGGACCTGGGCGACCGAGCCTAGCTCGGTTCTTTAAAAAACGATTTTAAATTAAAATAAACTGTTAGGTTTGCCGCAAAAAAAGATATCCCTTTTGCTTTCACTCGGATTCGAACTGGGGTTACACGGATTTTCGAAGTAATCTATTTACACCTGAGCTAGTTTTGTTTTGACAGCGGCGCCGAAATTTACCTTCATAAGAATTCTAACTATATTTTTTAATTGCCTGAAATCTCCGTTAAGAAAATTTTATATGAAAAAAATCTAGCTAGATCGATTTATCGTCTCCGAAACTACCTACATACTAAGTTTCACGGAAATAAATGACGCCGTTTCCGAGATCCTGAATATATACAAATATAAAAATATACAAGAATAGCTCGTTTAAAGGTATTAGATACACAATTACCTAAAGATGACTTCGTTCGTGTTAAATACTATATAGAAAACGGAAGGAAAATATACCCGAAGTTAGTCAAAGATTAAGTCAAACAAATATAAATAATTTCTGTATTTAATATAATGTATTTCCTATGCGATATTTTAATGAATGTGATTTCCTCTCCACTTTTGAAATAATTTTAGAATCGCACCAGTATTTCGGAATTTTAGTTCTTACAAGCAAATAAACCATATTACTGTCTAATAACAATATAAATCAGTATATAAGGATTTGGAAAAATATGGCTGAATGTAGCAATTTCTTTTAAAGAAATAGGTTAATAATTATTTAATAAAGTTCACCCAAAAAAATATCCAGTCCTTTCTTTCGTGTAATTATTATTGCACGTTTAATTCATATAATATTATTTAATTAGTCACCTTTGAGATTGATGACTTTAATGTATTCCGTTTTATTTTTCTTTTTTCTTATGTCGCATGAGATATTAAAAAAAAAATTACCTCGGAGTACCTGTAATCTCCATTATACAACGTATAATGAAGATGCTAAATTCAAAACATGCTGGTTGCTAAAGGCATAAAGCTGTATAATACTTATGTATGGTCTTAGGTACAAACCACTTTATAGAAAATATATTTTTACACCTACAACGCATCCGAGTGTTGGGCTACGAAAGAGACGGATGAGAGAAAATTACATGTGGCAGAGATGCGAATGTTAAGGTGGATGTGTGGTGTGACTAGAATGGATAAGATTAAGAATGAGTATATCAGAGAAAATTTGAGCACCGGTGACAGAAGCTGAGGGGTAATAGATTAGCATGGTATGGGCATGTCATGAGGAGAAATGAAAACCATATAACTAGAAAAGTGTTGAGTATGATGGTGGATGGATATACCAGTAGAGGAAGACCTAAAAAGGTGTGGATGGATTTTGTGAAAAATAATATGTGCGTAAAAGGTGTGAATACTGAGATGACATTTGATAGGAGAGAGTGGAAAAAAAACATATTGTTCCGACCCTACTTAGGTGGGGTAAGGGTAATGATGATGATGATTTTTACACCTACAATTAAATTGTATCTTAAAATTCTGTAGCTAATATCAGAAATATCTACTTCTCACTTTATAAATGTTCTCGCATCATTTAAATTATTTGTTGTAATAAGATCATGCTTACTTGAAACGCACATAAGAAACTGACCAATAGAAAATGCAACTAGTTTTCCGAACATCTGAATTTTATTATATATTAGACACTTAAGTTTTATCAATCACATTACTCAAAGGGACTTTATCATGCGGCACAAATTTTATCATTGCCCTTTAATTTATTAACAATAGGTATTTTAGACCATTGCTAGTAAAGGCACTATTTTGGTGACTCACCAAATAAATTAATCATTTGTCGTCCAGGATTTAAACAACTTTCATGTTTTAAAGTTTTGGTGAGAGCATTTACTGTACACTATCTTAGGTTTTACGATAGTGTAGGTGTAACTCCTAAGCACATTTTGTTTGAATATGATCCAGTGAAACCCAAAGACAATCTAATTCCGGGTAAGCTTGGACTTACCAAATGGGCTTGGGTTGAGCAATAATATCCTGCAGTATATAAAGGCAATATTGTAAATAAACTCATTGTAGAGGGCACAAGGCCCCAGTAAAAATTGTCACACTGCAATTTGATTTTAATAAACCACTGAAGAAGTTTCCGTTTGGACCCCGTGGCATTATACCACTTCTGTCACCCTATAATTACGGCATTGCTGAGTTTTACAAGTATGTAGCGATGACAATAGAATTTTCTGCTAATTTTTACAAATAATGATAGTCTACACAGAACTTAAAAGTGGTAATATCTATATAGAATTAGACTACAGGACTACAATCATATTTATCTCTTATTGGAAATATTTTAAGACAAGGGTAGGATGCGATTAAGTTTAGTCCTCAGATGTCCTTATTATACACTAATATGTAATAAGAGTTGTTTTTTTTGTTGTTTTAGAAATGACTACGCTATTGACCCAGCTAGGTCTTAACAGCTTCACCGGACTACTAAGGCGAGCGCTTAAGGCACCCAGCCGATTTTATTTTGGCAACCAGTTCAAGGGTGCACGGCACACCTCGGCTTGGCTGTTGCCTTTTGCATGCAAAATCGCGACCTATCTTAGCTAACCTAGCTAACTATTCATATATGTATGAGTTGTTGAAACGTATATGTGTACCAAGCATACACGCCTCAACAACTCCTCCACATATTTATTATCAGAAAATTGAGAGTTTTTCAGTTCGATAAAGGAAAAAAGGTAAACCCTTCCACTTTCATGTGTAAGCGTGTAGGCGTGTACGTGTGTGGGGGTGATCGTGTAGTGTTGTAGCGGTGATGTATATTTGTGTGTCACCGTATCGCGCAAGCAACGCACTCAAGGGCTCCTTACCGAGGGATCGAACCTAGGCTTGAGCCGCTGCCGTGGGAGGCCTAATCGGGTGTGCGGGAGCGAAATTAACCCCCAGACCACAGCGGCGTGACCTGTGGTTACGCGGGCATGGGCGTGAACACGCTCTGTTTCGAGGGACAGGCTGGTACTGATTGTTCGCTGACGTGATTGAATCAGGAGGGTCGGTAAAATGTGTCACGGACGTCTTTTATAACGCGCAGCGTTAGGTACGGGTTCATAGTTTGCGGCAGATACCACTAACGGACTGGGATGATTCGCGGCTTTAATAATAATTAAATTTTAATAATAACAATAAGAGTTGGTGATGAGAGATGGTGATCTAAACAAGATTAGAGGAAGTACGTGCATATCCTATACTTGTTACCTACAGTAATAAAAAGATAAATATGGTATAAATATTAATTTTAATATAATTTTATGTGATTGAATTGGCATTTTTGTTTTGATGACAGTATTGGGATATATAAGAATCGAATTCTCCGAATACAATTAAAATTACCGTCCAAAACATAACAGTTGAGTTTCACATCAAATTAAATTGTCGACAAGATAAGCTTGACTTCGAAAATTGTTATTATAGAGAACAAAACTAAGCATTACCCCGGGCACAGTCGGATACCGTATTGAAAACTGGAAATGCCGAACAGAAATACGGTTTGACAACAAAATCAAATATTTCTACCTACACTCCGATATCCAGTTTAATCTGAGCCCCAGTTTTATGGTCTCGGTTTGAGTGAAAATGAAAATATCCACGATCGAGGTGCCATCTGATAATAGTTGGGTAACACTGACAATGGTCCGCGCACGAACGAAATGTTTTGAACAAACATTCATTGAATGCAAATTCGCCCTGCTCGGGATTAGAAACGTTGAGAGGTATGTGTGTAGTATTCGTGTTATAAGAATGAATTAAAATTAATAAAATTTAAATATTTTTTATTTTCTACTGTTTATTGCTATTTTTATCTGAACTCAATAACTTTATTTGTATTATAGACGATGACTGCGACTTTATTCTTAGAAAAATTGGACATGCTTTTGTTACTACTTAACTCCTTATTTATTATTAATTCTATTACCGGTTTAATACCTCGATTAACTCTAATAATTACTGCTAAGTCTCTATTTAAGGCCCGTATAAGTGTAGCTTAGATTCTGAAAGATTCTCTGTACACTAGTGAAATTACCTTCAAGGTCGGTATAGTCGTTTTAAAAATTATCTCGAATAAACCCCAGACACTTTAATTTTTTTAATATATGTAGATTAACACTTTCACTAATATTTTTGTAAGTTTGCATTTGTCAATAAATTGTCAAGGATATGTTTTTAAATAATGAATGTAGACTGCTTAATATATTAGGTTATATATATATAGAATCTAAATTGTCGATGCACTTTTTATCTCAAGTAGAATAAGAAAGGTATTCAATGCATTTTAAAGTAGAAAATATAGTAGAAATACAAAAAACGTATGCCTCCAAACACAAGGTCATCTCGCGAAATGAGAAGGACCATAACTTTACTAAGGAGACCGTAATAAAGGCGTCGTAACAGAATAGTACCACCCCTCTCACAGATAACCGACGTGAAATAACAGTGCTTGCATTGTTGTGTTTCGTTCGGTCAGTGAGAGAGCCGGAGGCCCACGTCCCTTCCTTTATCCTGCTTTCCCTTTCCTTCCCCTCCCCATTCTCCCATATACAGGCTGGCAACGCACTTGCGACGTCCTTGATGTCGCTAGTGTCTATGGACGGTGGTGATCACTTAACATCATGTGACCCACCAGTACGTTTGCTTCCTTTGATATTATAAAAAAAAAAATAAAAAAAATACTTTTTTTCATTTCGATTAAAGCGAAGAGATATGGCGTGACAAATTTGGGACGGCAAACAAACTGACTTCAGGAGTTTTAGAAATTCTGGTTTAAGAGGTGCTCACTGGATATTTTAATTCAGCAAGATCTCAGACTTACAAGATTCTGAGTTGAATAAAATTCATGAGTTAAGGTTGTGATAATTTTGGAAGTACAAAAATGAAACGGATTATAGAGTAGAACTTTTTTGTTACTTTTTTTTTTATTGAAGCACGAAAAAGTGACTGCACTATGCCTGATGGTAAGCATAGTACAATCCAAGAACAGTGGCGACCACCGCGAGACAGATCATCCATCGTCGGTCGCCACTGTCATGCCGGCCATAATGACGAGAGTCACCCGGTACTGGATATGCACAGGCTGATCCCGAAACGCGACACGCAAAAGCGAGTCACTATGACGGGCTTTTTCGCCATATACATGGTGATTGCGACCCAGTCGGGCTGTATAACCCTACCACCCCGCTCTCGCCATTGCCTCGTTCGTTGATCAGCAGGGTGCACCACGTGCAGGTGAGGTTGGCTTGGGTGTCTCAAGTCTTAAGATGTTACTCGACAACCCTTACACCCATAACTTTGTAGGTTTGATCTCAGTCTCAACTGATGTTAACTGACGATGTAATTTAAGATGATAAATACGGTAGACCAAGACGGGATTGCTCTTAATTGTAGCTGCTGGAACTAGGGATGTTAATAAATAATCGATTTTTAATTAAATCGATTTTTATTTTATTATAATCGATTTTTTATTGTCGATGTTTATTTTCATATTAATCGATTTTTTGAAAATCGATTATATAAATTACGCATTTTAATCGATTTTTATAAACATCTATGCGACGGCGAAAAAAACTCAAAATAAGTTAATTATTATTTACAATTGAAGCATAGTGAGATAATATGTTTGTAAAAATTTAAAATGTTTTCTAACCGCAAACACCTAAAAACGGCTGGCGAAAGTATTTTATAACGAAAAAGAATAATACCACAGTAATATGCATGTCTTGTTCGATAGAATGAAAAATTTTGTAGTGAAACTACAAATTTAAAAAGAACATAGAATCAAAACATCCCACTGCCTTACAAGTAACATGAGTTACTATATCTTATAATGATTGTTGTGGTTCTTATGACAGCCAAATACCGCTCTCTGTAAAATTAAAACTTTCAATAAAACTAAAAAGGTCTGTCATGCGAGTACAACATGTTTACTAAAAATGTCTTATGGTAAACTCGACATCGATAAGTTTACAAAACTATAAATTATTATTGAAATTATTCAATTAACAAATTCTTCAATTTTAATTTTGTCAATCACACTATAATTAATATGAAAATTTAAAAGAGAACTTCATTGTTTTGAATTTTACAGTTAGAATTAATAATGTTGTCATTTTGTTAGGATGTTTATCATTTCATTTTTATTACGATATAATGTTTAATAGTACTGAAAATTTCTATGGTATTTAGTTTCTATATCTTTACCTTCAAAGTTTAAAGGAACATTCACTTTTATTTTGTTTTGAACTGGTTATTTTTGATACGTATAATTTTATGTGATTCTTAATCTGATAAATTGTTATTTTAAATCTTTAGGTTTATTATAGGAATATGGAAAGCATGTCTATTTTTAAATATTATAAAAATCGATTTTTGAAAAAATCGATTTTTTATTTTCAATAAAATCGATTTTTAACAAATCGATTATTATTTAAAAAAAGAAAAATCGATTCCTAATTAATCGATTTTTTTCATTAAACTCACATCCCTAGCTGGAACACACCAATGGTGCTGGGAAATAACTTGAGATTAATAGCTAGTCAGGTGAACTTAGAAAAAACCCTACCAGGGTTTTATGATTTCCTCACAATATTTTTCTTAACGGATAGCTTTGGCTCAATTGCAATGTTTCAAAGCTACTTCCATAGATGTTCTGTCCAAACACTTTTTCTACTAAAACATCATTTCTTTAGAACTTCTTATACACATTACTTTTATAATTTTTTTTTTTCGAAATGTCTACGCTATTGACCCAGCAAGGTCGTAACAGCTTCACCGGACTACTAAGGCGAGCGCTTAAGGCACTCAGCCGATTTTATTATGGCAACCAGCTCAAGGGTGCACGGCACACCTCGGCTTGGCTGTTGCCTGTTGCATGCAAAATCGCGACCTATCTTAGTTAATCTATCTAACTATTCATATATGTATAAGTTGTTGAGACATATATGTGTATCAAGCATACACGCCTCAACAACTCCTCCATATATTTATTATCGGAAAATTGAGAGTTTTTCAATTCGATAAGGGGAAAAAAGTAAACCCTTCCACTTTCATATGTAAGCGTGTAGGCGTGCACATGTGTGGGGGTGATCGTGTAGTGTTGTAGCAGTGATGTATATCTGTGCGTCACCGTATTGCGCATTTATAATAATAGAAGCTATAAATGCTGCAAGTTTGAGTTCGCTGGGTGATAAGACATGCAAATTTTAATCGACTGGATTTTAAACCACTTTTATCTTTCTACCACACACCAAATGTAAGAGTCGCACTTTTATCTACCAAATATAAAAGCTGCCATAGTGGAATGTTTAGTATTAGCCAGTTTATATTCGGAAGTCAAGCTGGATAGTCAGGTTTCTTACTTGACTGGACTTAGCAATAAAGGGTTTTCAATTCAGAATGACATCTACGTATATTAATCGAATGCCGGTCTTTCTCTGGTGCTCATAGTTAGTCAAGTGAACTTTCCTTAAAATCAAATCGTAATGACCATCTAAGTATTTCCAAAAACGAATTTATACGAGACATAATTACTTGACACATCAGACGTATTTATTACTCTATTATTTGATCTATGCCTTCGTATTTCATGTCAACAAGCTAAAACATTTGGGAGAAAAACCAACGTCGGTATTTATCAGAATTGTCTTGTAGATAGGACATATTGATGTTAGCAGTTCACTTAATCGACTTACTTTTTCCTCATCTCGAATATAGCGGCGATAGAATGTTATCAAGTCGTACAAGCAAATGATGTTGTACACTATAACCGCTTGTTCAAGTTATCCTATAATAATGTTTTTATTATCATAAGTCATGATGTATTGATAAGCATCATATTCTAATTTTAGGGCAAACTGGAAACTGCTAAAAACCCACACATTTTCATGCTTAAAATCCGATAAAAAATGTTATTTACATTACGAATTTAGAACTGGAATAAAACATTTTAAAAATATTCTAGAATATACAAACGTAGAGCCACTAAACATTTTTTTCCTAAACAATTACTGTGAGAATATCTTCACAAATAATGTATTTCATTGTTTATATTCTCTAATCGTATCAATTTCCTACTTCAAAATGAATTTCATATGGTCTGAGGAATGTATTATTGCACTCATAGGTATGTAAATATTTTTTTTTTCTCGAACTGAAAACGCTGTTAACCTGTAGAGGTCTTTACAGCTTCACCGAACTATTGAGGCGAGCGCTGAAGGCACTCAGCCGATTTGGGATGTTTGGGCGACTAACTCAAGGGTGCACGGCACACCTCGGCTTGGGCTGTCGCCTGTTTTGTGCAAAATCGCGACCTATCTGAGCTAACCTAAGCTAAGCTATCTTGATATACGTATATGAGTTATTGAAACATGCATGTGTACCAAGCATGCGTGCCTCAACAACTCCTATATGTATTTTGTGTCGGATAAATTCCTCTAAACTATATAGGACATTATTTTATTTCTCTGAACAGCGTATGAGCGTGTAGACGTGCATGTGCGTATAGGTGCTATGTGTAATGTTGTAGCAGTGTTGTAAGGTTTTGTGTCACTGTATCGCGCGAGCAGCGTACTCAAGGGCTCCACGCCGGGGGAACGGACCTAGGCTTGAGTCGCTGCCGAGGGGGGCCTAATCTGGTGTGCGGGAGTGAAATTTACCCCCAGACCACGGCGGCGTGATTTGTGGTTACGCGGGCGTGGGCGTGAACACGCTTTGTTTGGAGAGACAGGCTGGTACTGATCGTTTGCTGCCGTTATTTTATCGGGAGGATCGGTGAAAATATGTCGCGGTCGTCTTTTGTAACGCGGAACGATTGGTACGGTTTCGTAATTCGAGGCGGATACCACTAACTGACTGGGATGATTCGCGGCTTTTTCAAAATATCTAGTAGTTAATGATTTACGTACGTCCAGATAGTAGGCATCTCCAGGCCCCTGTGGAGATCCTCATTCCTAACGTACGGTGGAGCACCGGTGGCTTTACGTAAGAATCGGTTTTGAATTACTTGTAATCTATCGAAATTATATTGTGACATGTGTGCAAAAACGGGTGAACTATATGTTAGAATAGGACGAATACACATCTTATATAACGTAAGCTTATGTCTGATGGACATCTTATTCTTGTGACAAATTATCGAATGTAACCGACCCATGACCATAGCAGCCCTGTTTCTGACTATTTCTGTGTGTTGTTTAAACGTGAGGCGTTTATCCAACGTGACTCCTAGGAATTTAACCTGATTGGCCCAAGGAATCTGTGTACCGTACAATTTAATAGGCGCGAGTTTGCGTTCATGCTTATTAGATATCGGGTCGAAAAATATCGCGGCGCTTTTATCGGGATTTACTTCTATACGCCATCGAATAAACCAATCACCGAGTGTGCTAACGGCCTTTTCGATGCGTGTCTTAAGAACTTTCGGATGCCAACCGGAAGCGTAGAGAACTGTATCGTCAGCATAACAACCTACCTCTACTTCCGGAATCCGAGGTAGGTCACTGACGAACAGATTAAAGAGTGTGGGTGCCAGAATGGATCCTTGAGGCACACCCGAGCGTATCGGGTGGGATGAGGATAATTCCCCTTCCACTCTATAGCGGAAGGACCTATCGGTGAGATAGGCGCGTAATATGTGAACTAACCTATCGGAGATACGAAACTGAATCAATTTATGTATGAGCCCTGAATGCCATACCTTATCGAAAGGTATGTAAATAACTAAATAACCCTTTATTTAAAATAGTACGGTTCCCGAAGAATAGCTCAAATATACGTTATCGAGAGCAAAGCCCTGGACAAAAGCTAGTTATAAAATAAAAGTCTTTAAACATTTGTTACCGTTCCACACTATAATTTCAAATTAAATGTGAAATATGGCACATTCAAATTTCCCTCGTAGCATCCTTATAGTGCTTGATGACTTAATGCATATAAGTCCACACGAATACTATGCATTATCACGTAACTATAATTTTGTTTCCGTCTCGCTTACCCTAATACTGTAGACAGAGACAGTTAGTGTTGCAGGCGAAGTTCTGTTATACACGATAGTTGTGTGTATTGTATAAGAGCCATTTTCTTTTTAAATTACTTTATCATATAGGCTGATTGTAAAATGAACCTATAAGTACAGTGAATATAACCTTGATAATATATTTTTTATTTTCTATAATTCATAATAAAAAAAAAATCTGAACCTATACTAATGAACGACTTATGTAATTGGGTATTTATAAGTGAAAAAATATACCTAGTAATATGTCTCATCATCATCATATTTACAAATTACACTTTGCGTTAAAGCGTATTAAGTCATCTGTAGCTAGCGTGGTAATAACACATATACACCTATATTTTTTTTTTTTTTTTTTATTGTAGCACGACAAAGTGACTGCACTATACCTGATGGTAAGCATAGTACAATCCAAAAACAGTGGCGACCACCGAGAGACAGACCATCCATCGTCGGTCGCCGCTGTCATGTCGGCCATAATGACGAAAGTCACCTGGTACTGGATATGCACAGGCTGATCCCGAAACGCGACGCGCAAAAGCGAGTCACTATGACGGGCTTTTTCGCCATGTACATGGTGGTTGCGACCCAGTCGGGCTGTAAAACCCTACCACCCCGCTATCGCCATTGCCTCGTTCGTTGATCAGCAGGGTGCACCACGTGCAGGTGAGGTTGGCTTGGGTGTCTCAAGTCTTAAGATGTTACTCGACACCCCTTACACCCCATAATGTAATCAAAAAACGTTACCTTCTTAGATCAATTTCGAACACAATTTATTTATTCTTACTAAATTTTGCTCCTAACGTCGATAATGTTAAGGTGAATCTGATCTCATCCACACAAACAATATTGCTTTTCTATGCTCCTGACTACATGTATGCAAAAATTCATAATGAGCGAATGAATAGATAACGCGTGAAAACGCAGAAAAGGATTTTTTTCTAAATGTTTTTCATAATAAATATAACCAAATATTAAAAAAAAAAGTATTTGAAAGAGGGGAACATATTATCACAAAAAATAATTTATTGATAATTATTCTAACCGTGGAATTTAAAAAGGAAAGTGTTTTAAAACATTGAACGCTCTCTGACTACTAACAGTAGAGCTTGTTTACTTTGTTCTCGGGAACTAGTGGATTAATGGAAAACAAATATGCGGGGTTATACGTTATTTTACATGTAGGGAACTCGACGCGAGGTTAATGTTTGGAATTTCTTTACTGGCACACCCTATTCAACGGTTATACAGTGAAATTATCGATTGGTTAGGGAAATAGTTTTTTCGTATTATTAATTCACTAGCTGTGCTTTGCAATTTTGTTCGTATTTAATTTTTAAACCTAAGAGTAAGCACTAGTGGCGAAAAGTGAAATTCTAAAAGAAGGGAAGCCAAATTAAATAGAAGTTCTTACCTAATAGAATATCAGTTTTTCACCACCGTCACCTATTTTTCTATAGTGATTAAAGACAACAATCAGAAGATTAACAGTCTATGTTAATTGATGCTATTTCTTATGTTGGCTTGCTAAACTGAAACTAAATTACCGATAACTTACATTTTTAGTTATTTATCACTAACTCCAAGTAATTATATCACAATATAATAATAATAAGAAAAAACTTTAAAATTGAACACGTAAACAATTAAACCCACCCCCAAAAAAAATCTCAAACATTAACAGCCAGAGATAAGCGTGGACTTGTTAAAACAGTACTATAAATAGAATTTTTTATTTTGGTCATTTACAATATTGCGTCATACCTTTATATATTTTTTTAAATAAAAACCACACCAAGAGGGCATAATAAAAAGCCATAAGCTTTATCTTAAGGCCTAAATTGTATAAAGTATTTTTGATTTTGGTTCTGCCCTTGGCATTGCAATCGAAAACTCTATAATACTCTTTCAAATCCTTTAGCACTACGTCCTTCCAATTTCTTTTGACCCTGCCTCTGGGTTTTTCACCAGAATGGGTCAATTTTAGTGTAATTCTCTACGTAGTCTGGTGGTGTCTTTGCAACCAAAGTATCGCAGCCCAATTTCGTGAATATTATCGGTAATAATGCGCTCTTTTAGGCTAGAATTTTATTGTTTTCAGTTATGGGACACATCAACTATAACATTACTAATAATTATATACTTATTAATATTTTAAATGTGAGTTTGCTTGTTTCTCAGGATTTCGAAAAAAAGGGTTCAATCTACATTAGACGTCAGCGAAATCTAGTCTTCTATAAGTTAATGTCTATTGTGTAGAGATATCATTAGTTGATATTGTAATAATTTATAGACTAGCAGCTAGCCACGGTTTTGCCTGTATTTGTATTTTTATAAATAATGACATCATATTTTACCTCAGTTTAAAACAATTGATGCAGACACTGAGATAGCTTGACAACTTACTGACTTACTTGACGTTTATGGTTATATTTTATCAAATTAAAAACTATATATTATTACGATATATATGCTATATTACTATAAAGATTCACCGAAATTCCTTTAATAGTTTTGTTTGAAAGAGCAAAAAACTTTTCACAACAGCGTATTTCAATTTTTTCTTTTATTTATTGTATTAATATATGTAGGATGAAGCACAATTTTATTAGAATTCGATTACTGTTAGTTGCAACGTGTAACACATGCTTTCGAGTTTTTTATGACGTTGTATAGAGCGTGTGTTGTTTCCGGCGAGCCGACGCGGCTGCGGGACTCGGCCGGACTTTTTAATCCCATTTCATGGGCTTTTTATTTCACACTGTTATTCTTTTTTGTGCTTAGAGTTATAGCCGGTCTTAATTGAAACGTATTGTTCGTGCTCATTGGTAGAAGAGTTTACTCATTTTTATGGTATAAAAGTACATTCTTCGTGTACTTTATATGTCGAAGTTTAAAATATTGAATAGGTGTTATTGAAATGTTTGTAGACATTAGAGAAGCAAAGTAGAACGTAAACCCTGGGTCCCTATAAGTTATTTATCATGCTGTTGGTTTCCAATACTTGTGGTTTAAACATGTAAAGGAGTGGGTCGAGTAACGTTAGTTGGTACGTTGTATAATGCGTGTACAAATAGTTTATTTTAATAATTATTAGTTAGCGTATTTTTTAAAATATAATTAGTTGTGCTTGTGTAATTATTATTTATCGTAATTAATAAAATCAATCGTATCAGCCTGTGAGAGACCCACTGCAGGACCATGTCATCTTTTGGAGGAAGAGGTGATCATAATCAAGACAGTCCAAGACGTATTGGCGATTTCAAACTCTGAACACTCCACAATATATGTTCAAGTTTCTTCACGATGTCTTCCTTCACAGTCAGTCGATAGTGTTACTTATTTAATTAAGTATATGTACACAGCTTCCTAAAAAAACTCGTTCGTATAACTTTTAATATTGCTTGTTTATTTTTAAATACATTATTGTCAAACTCAATTCTATGAATGTTAAATGAGCAAATAGAATCGCGATACTATGTCTTCGTCTGTTGATAAAAAGGTAATGATATTATATCTAAAAATTGTGAACCGTCACGGGAGGTCTGGCAGATGTGAAACATCGATATTTGTAACCTAGTAAACAACACTGTATACACTATAGCTATGCGATCTCATTGCGGCATCGCGTCGCCACGCCTCAGATACTCTCTACGCAAATAATCAGGTTTACCCTCGCCAATAGGTTTCACATAAAAATGCCATTGTTACACCTGCTTGTTCTTCATTCAAAGTATGTGGTTAATAATATACTTTGAATACGAGGTTTTTAGTCCTCGAAAGGTATCACAATAATGATTGGTTTTATGACTGAAATCCATTCAAAATTATTCAAAAGGTTGTGACTGAAATGTTGGTGGATAACATTCCTAACTAGTACTTTATAAATAATGATAAAATATTAGAAAATCTTAATTTTTTGTGATAATATAAAGCATGTGTTGTAGAGATAGCGAGTTTTCGGTGATATGAAATACTGCATCACATCCTTTTTAAATAAGCACCAGGTCAAAAAGGTTTTAATGTCTAAAGGCTATTTATTATAGGGCGAATCTAGAAATGATGTTAATCTCTGTGCATCCATCAAAAACGTATGTCGTTACCTATGTTTGTAAAACTATGTATCATGAAGAGGTAAACCGGGTTGAGTTTCTCGCTGGTTCTTCTCGACGACTGTGTTATTTTCCGAACCGGTGGTAGCTTTGACATTCATAAATGTCTTCTCAAGGCCTAACTTGAATAAAGTATTTTCGATTTTGATTTTAAATTCTAATCAATCTTTTGGGGTGTAAGGGGTGTCGAGTAACATCTTAAAACTTGAGACACCCAAGCCAACCTCATCTGCACGTGGTGCACACTACTGATCAACGAACGAGGCAATGGCGATAGCGGGGTGGTAGGGTTTTACAGCCCGACTGGGTCGCAACCACCATGTACATGGCGAAAAAGCCCGCCATAGTAACTCGCTTCTGCGCGTCGCGTTTCGGGATCAGCCTGTGCATATCCAGTACCGGATGACTTTCGTCATTATGGCCGGCATGAAAGCGGCGAGCAGCGATGGATAATCTGTCTTTCGGTGGTCGCCACTGTTTTTGGATTGTATTATGCTTACCATCAGGCATAGTGCAGGCCTTTTTTGTGCTTCAATAAATGTTTTCTAAGTTTAAGAATTTACTTCAAGTTAGAGTCAGCGAGGGATATGTGAAGCATCCCGATACCATCGCATAGATGCGGTCGTACAAATGGAGGGTAGTAAATAATTTGTCGGTGCGACATCTGGGCGCTTCCCTTTCCTTGTAGCACGGCTAGCGAATTGCAAACCCGGGGAATGGGAGAATGAAACGGTCACACCCACGGCACTATTGAGTTTGTCGGGGACACACGGTCGCTTTAATTAGGCAACTATTTTATTATATTTTGGATTATTATACGGGTAGATGGCTGGCTTCTGCAGGTTTGTGGTAATGGTAAAGCCACACTGAAGATATTACTGGTTTCAGCATGAATGGGTAGGCTCGTCCGGGGTAGTACCACCCGACCCACGGAAAACCGACGTGAAGTAACAGTGCTTACATTGCTGCGTTTCATTCGGTCAGTGAGAGCGCCGAAGGCCCATTTCCCCTCCTCGCCCCTTCCCTCTTAACCCCTCCCCTCTCCCATTCCCCCAAACACAGGCTGGCAACACACTTGCCACTTCCCTAGTGTTGCTAGTGTCTATGGACGGCGGTGATTACTTAACATCGGGTGACCCACTTGCTCGTTGCCCTCTTATGATATACAAAAAAGTGACTAGAAAATTTCAGAACTATGTACATGGGTGGAATTCAACAGATTCATCTTTTGCTTTACTTGAATAAAGACCGTTATCACACTCCAACTATTTATTACTTCCAAACTATTAGATTTATATTGTTTGTGCCATAGCACTGGAAGCCCACCTGACTTTTCCCCACTCCCCTTTTCCTTCCATTTTCCTCTCCTCCATGCACAGGCTGGCAACGCACTTGAGTCTCCCTTGGTTGTTGTTAGTGTCATTATTAGTAATTATACTGCTCTTAAATTGTTGTGATTTCGATTACTGTTTTTTTTAATGTTTCGGTCACCTGGATTGTTTTAGCTATGATTAGACATAGTAGGTAACGCTGTATAATAAATAAAGTACCAAATTTTCAGCCTTCTCCTAGAATCTGCGTATATATTTTAATTCAATGTTTTTTTTTTAAATAGCGGGAGTGCAAGAGCCTAGCGAGATTGCTACTATATTCTCCCATCATTTCAAGGTTGACTCTGCCCTGGAGAAATCGCGGCAGGAGCACGATCCTGAGGATGGCGGTAAGCGTATTGTTACTTTTACTACGAAAGAAGTGTTTGCAGTGATCAAAGGCATGGTAAGGGGTAAATCCCCGGGTCACGACAACCGTAGCATCGAGCACCTGCAGTATGCTGGTGTACACCTACCCAGAGTGCTCTCTATGTTTTTTACCCTGTGTTTGGGCCACTCTCACCTGCCTAAGAAACTAATACGTACTATAGTTGTACCAATCATCAAAAATAAAACTGGTGATGTTTCAGATATAAACAATTATAGACCCATTTCTCTAGCCACAGTGGCTGCTAAAGTACTGGACAGCCTGTTAAGTCAGCATCTGGACAAACACGTTTCTCTAAATGATGCACAGTTCGGCTTCAGGCCCGGTCTTTCCACCGAGAGTTCTATCATGTGCCTTAAGCAGAATGTGCAGTATTACACAAGTAGAAAGACCCCTGTATATGCTGTCTACCTTGAT